>JACXGI010015283.1:0-17656 GCA_016801175.1 Esox masquinongy
TTTTCTGAGATACTGAATTTGGGGTTTTCATTAATTGTCAGTTATAATCATCAAAATTAAAAGGAATAAACACTTGAAATATATCAGTCTGTGTGGAATGAATGTATACATTATACAAGTTTCACTTTTTGAATGGAATTACTGAAATAAATCAACTTTTTGATGATATTCTAATTATATGACCAGCACCTGTATATATCCTTTTAAAAAGACAGTTTAGTGGCAGCATTATTCTACCTCAATTTATTTTCTGTTTGGAGCCAATAAACTCATATTAAACAATTATAGGCCAATATCGAACCTCCCGTTCCTCTCAAAAATCTTAGAAAAATTTGTTTCCCAACAACTGAATGCCTTCCTGAAGACAAATAACATTTATGAAATGCTCCAGTCCGGTTTCAGACCCCATCATAGTACTGAGACTGCACTCGTGAAGCTAACAAATGACCTTCTAATGGCCTCAGACAAAGGTTCCGCATCTGTCCTGTTGCTCCTTGATCTTAGTGCTGCTTTTGACGCTATTGATCACTCCCTTCTCTTAGAGAGGCTGGAAACGCATATTGGGCTACGTGGACATGTTCTAGCCTGGTTTAAATCTTATTTAACTGAAAGATATCAGTTCGTATGTGTGGTTGGCATATCCTCTGACAAATCAAAGGTATGTTTTGGTGTTCCTCAATGCTCGGTTCTGGGCCCATTATTGTTCTCACTATATATACTGCCTCTGGGTGATGTAATCCGGAATCACAATGTCAATTTTCACTGTTATGCTCATGACACAGTTATATATTTCGATGAAGCATGGAGAAGCCCCAAAATTAGCTACTTTGGAAGCATGCGTTTCAGATATTAGGAAGTGGATGACAGAGAACTTCTTGCTTTTAAACTCAAGAAAAACAGAAATGCTCGTTTTAGGACCCAAGAAACAAAGAGCTTTCTTGGCAGATCTCACTGTGAACCTCGACGGCTGCATGGTCGTATCCCAAAAAACTGTAAGAAACCTCTGTGTTACCCTTGACCCTGACCTCTCCTTTGATGAACAAATAAAATATATATTTTTCATCTTCGAAACATTGCAAAAATCAGAAACTTTCTATCAAAAACTGATGCAGAAAAACTAATCCATGGTTTTGTTACTTCTAGATGAAATTACTGCAATGCTCTTCTTTCTGGTTACCCTGACAAATCAATAAATAAACTTCAATTAGTGCTGAACACGGCTGCTAGAATCCTAACTAGAACTAAAAAATTTGAACACATTACTCTAGTACTAGCCTCTTCACACTGGCTGCCTGTTAGGGTTAGGGCTGATTTTAAGGTTTTATTGTTAACTTATAAATCAATACATGGACTTGCACCTACTTACCTTGCTGAAATGATCCAGTCATACATACCTACATGTAACCTTAGATCGCAAGATGCAGGCCTTTTAATTGTACCTAGAATTTCTAAACAAACAGCCGGAGGCAGGGCCTTCTCTCATAGAGCTCCACTGCTGTGGAATGATTTGCCAATTAAGGTTAGAAATGCAGACTCAGTGCAAACTTTCAAGTGTCTACTAAAGACTCATCTCTACAGTGTGTTCTATGAATAAGTGTAGTCTGGCCCAAGGGCGTGAAGGTGACCAGAAAGGCTTGATACTGTCCACCCTTGCTGTCTTGCCAGGTGGTCTCTCATCGCCACTGGGATGCCCTCCCTCCAATGCCATTTGGGGGCGGAGTTACTGGCTTGTTGTTGTCTCTCTTTTGCGCACTTGTGCAATTGGGCTGTACTCTGCTGGCAAAACTTGGCCCTCATTCAAGGTGGTTGCGGTTGGTAGGGGGTCACTTTGGTTGATGCTTGGCAATGTGGATGGATTGATTTCCTGCCTGTTGGGCCCTGTCCGGGGCCTCCCCCGGGCTAGGCATCATATGGAAACGGACATAATCTGCATGGTATTTGTTGAGATGTTTGTAACATTGACCTCAAAATCCCTTAGTCAGATTGAAAACATGACTTTGGAATCAAAATATTGTGCAAAAAGATTGTTGTCTATAAAAATAATTGCGTTCTGACTCAAATTATTTTGATCAGGCAATTATGTTGCTAATAATTGCGACAGCCCTACAGTAGGCCTTTATTATAAGAATTTTTCATTGATAGAAACAGATGCAGTCTTCAGGAAATATTCATGCAGAAAAGTAGCATCAATGACCAACAAGAAATGTTAGCTTGGTAAAAGTCTGAAAATGCGCCTATATAAATTAGGATTATAGTAGACAATATTCCTCCGATTTGAATGTTTTATTCTGTAAATACAGACGCAGGCTTGAATAACAGCAGTTTCAGGCAGGTATCGACGTTCTCACCGATGCCTCCTGGTGGCCATTCTTATTTTTTATTTTACTTTTTTGTCCATGCCACAAGGCACTGCAACTTGCCGCGGTATAACGAGGCATACAGCGGCATGCCTCATCGACGTTCTCACAGATGCGTTCTCGCAGATGGCACTGCAACTTGCCGCGGTATACCGCAGTAAAGACACCCGCAGACGAGCCGCAGTAAGCGACAATTGCACCGCAAGAAAAATCCGCCTACCGTATGTATATCCATGCGGGGGTGTACACGACAGCTACACCGGCTGAGTTTGCGTTGGTTACCATAGTAACTACAGTGCTCTGGCGAAGTTAAGTTTTTGTCTGTCGTCTAGAAATTAGCCTACTTTACAGATGTTGTATGTTTTGTAAATTAAATAAAAATGAAAGCCAAGCAAATTGTATTTTTTTTCCTGTGTTCATTTTAAATAGGTAATGTAATTGTCTAGGTAAGCAGATTATTTGCAATTCTCATCTGTGTGCAATATTATTCTTGTTATAATAATTAGGCTATATTGTTATAATATAAAAACTAAATTACACATGACGATTGACATTCAACTTCCCTAGTTGTGTGTGTGCGAAGCTAGCCAGTCAAACTAGTAAAAACTACGGTATTATAAACCCACCCTCTTCCTTTTGCATCCATAATATATAGGCTAACACCCACCTAATAAGCACACAATTCCACCAATGTTCCTTCAAGATGCATTTTTTTTGGTTTATGTCCCTGTAGGTCTGCAGAGTGCAAAGTTAAATTGTATAATTATGGGAAATCCGACAATATATTTATCCTCTTTTTTTGCTCTCACGTATTGGTGTTGTCAATGAATGTGGGTTTGATTGGTTGACAAGATGAACATTGTTCATTGGTCAACATGAACGGCGGGCGCTTAAAAGTTTGATAATTACTTTTGTAACTCCAGTTCTATGAGTGAACACTCCTATTGGTTTACCCCTGTGCCAATAGGCAGGCACTGAAAATTTAAATATGCAAATTACACCTCTCGTGGTCACCTGCCCCGTGGCTAAATCAGGCGCACACCCTGCTCAGTCTCCCGACATACCTTTCTTCACGAGAAAAGCATTCAGAGACCAGCCAGGGCATGAAACCTATGGGCGATGCTCCACTCATAGAACTGGAGTTAGGAAGGTGACTATCGTTCTATTTTGTGAAGCTTTGCCCATAGGGGCTTCACTCCTATTGGTTTAGGGCAAAGTGAGCAAGCCCAAAATGTACTCCCTGCCGGTCACCAACCTGACCAAAGAGACAAGTGCCCAACAGGACGGATCAGGAACGGAACACCATCCGTGGCACAGACCCGCTTCCAACCCGCTCATCCACTGGCAAAAATGTTTGCGTACCAACAAACAGACCCAAACAAATGCACACACGGCAGCAACCCATCTGGTACCTCCTCAATCAGTAAAAACTAAATTGGAGCATCCGGGGCCAGCCCAAAAACACGCCGAGACCCGAACCCGGTGCACAGGCAAACGCTCAACCACACGTAATGCGAGCGTCCGATCATAACGCCGCACAGGCAATCCAGAGCACCGGACGGAACAATGTCAAAGGCACCGTTCCAACCGTTCAACGGTCAGCGCTCACACCCCAGCCTCAGCCATGTCACGCAAATACAAACGGACAAAAGGCGACGGCGTCCACCAAGACGCAGCAGCGCAAATGTCCTCCAGCTCCATGCCCCAGAAAAGAGCGTCCGAGGCCGTCACCCCATGTGTGTAGTGTGCGCCCCGAACCCCCTAGACGTAGGAGTGCCACGTGACACATAAGCCAGATCAATCGCCTCACATAACCAGTGAGACAGACGTTGTTTCGACAATGGCTGGCCCACCTTGGGGCCCCCGTGACACACGAAGAGCTGGGGCACAGACCGCACCGTGGCGGTGCGTTGCACATACTGTGCCAAAGCGTGCACAGGGCACAAACGATGCAAGCTCTCCTCCTTCGCCCCCGCATGGGGAGGAGGAGAGAATGCCCACAAGACCATCTTCATGGAACGAAACGATGGCTTGATCAACTTAGGCAGAAAAGCCAGGTTGGGGAGCAACACAGCCCTGTTGCCCTGCTGCGTCGACAGCGCACACAGGTCACTGACCCGCTTAGCAGACGTCAGAGCCAACAATAGTGCCGTCTTAAGGGATAGTATCCTCAACGGGATCTGATCAATGGGCTCAAAAGGTGCGTCGCACAGCGCCTCCAGAACCAAAGCCAAATCCCACTGCGGCAACATCCGCAGAGCCACCGGCTGGAGACGGCAGGACCCGGCCAGAAAACATTTTACCAAGGGATGACTAAAGACAGACACAAAGAGAGACATGACAGGAAGAATGCACTGGAGAGGGGGAAATGCGTACAGCAGTACTCTCGGCCCAACGGGGGCCTGTCCTGCGCATGAAGAGAAAACCACAGGCCAGTGTGCGTCCTCCCGGGACGCGAACAGATCCACCTGCGCCTTCCCGAAACATCTCCAGACCTCGACGACAATGACGGGATGAAGACGCCACTCGTCGTCCCGGGGACCACCCAGAGCCAACAAGTCCGGCGCCCACATTGAGCTTTCCGGGAATGTGGAAAGCCCTCAGCGACCGTAGGTGCACCTGAGCCCATTCCCAGATCTGCACCTCCAACAGATGGAGGGACAGAGAACTGACCCCACCCTGCCTGTTGACGTATGCAACTGCGTGCGATTGTCCGACCACACCAACACATCCCGACCACGCAGGGTCGGCGCGAAGTGCAGCAGCACGCGCCTGATCGTGTCCAACTCCAGCCAGTTGATGATGCGCTCCAACGGAGACCACACCCCCTTCACTGAGTATGACTGGCATGTCCCTCCCCAGCCCGTTAGGGATGCGTCCGTAAAGACTGGGACCCGGACTGACACTCTGCCCATGGGAACCCCACGCAGCATATTGCGTGGGTTCCTCCAATATTCGAGGTCCGCCCCAAGAGAGCTCGGGATCATGACCAACCGCCGCCGATGACGCACAGGATCCAACCAGAGACGTGCGAACCAGCGCTGCAGGCTCCTCATACGCAACAGTCCCAACGGAACCACCTCGTGGGCCGACGACATCAAGCCCAGTAGCGACATGACTAAGAACACCGACACCGTACGCAACGGCCGGATGTGGTCCAGGGCTCGCGGAGTCGCCTCTCTCCGCGTATCGGAAACGCGTGCCCTCATAGACACTGTGAATAGCTGGAGCACCAGGAACACCACCAGTTGACTGGGCTGAGGAGCGCTCTTTTCGCGAAACTCAAGCAAGTGAGCTGAGTCACCAACCTGAACGTGTGAACCCGGACCTGCTCTGCCGAGTGCGCCAACACCAAAAGGACGTCCAGGTCGGCCAGAACCCTGACCCCCTGACACCTCAGCGGTCCCAATGCTGCCTCCACGCACTTCGTGGTTGGCTAGGCCCCAACGGGACTAGCGACACCGCCCCCTTTTTCAGAAGGTCCGCAATCTCCCTCTGGAGGGCAGTGACCTTCACTGGGGACATCATCACTGTTTCCACGATCCCAGAGAATGGAGGGTGCGGGCAGTGAAACTGCAACGCATAACCCTTTCTCAGCGTTTTGTCCAACCAGTCCAGCAGCGTGCATTGACGATGCCATTCTGAGTAAAACAGAGAGAGCAGTCGAGCGTGCAGCAGGGGAGCTGTGGCCAGCCACCGATTGCAGCCCCGACCGCCGTGGGGGGCCGTCCGCGAACAGCCAAGGTGGGGCCAACCCGAAAGGGAGAGGAAGACATATGCGCAACCTGAGCCGAGCTGTCCATCTCCCGGTTGGTTACAGCCGTAACCATGGACATAGAGGCTCCAGCAAGATGCGTAGACGAGTACAACGGACCTGACACCCTTGTGGAGCGAGAGGGAACCCCCTCTCGCTCCAAACCAAACGCACACAGGGTGGGGAAGGTTCCGAGGGACTCCCCCAAAAGAAGTCAGGTACAACGCCTCTTGAATGGAAGGACCATCCGGTTTCCTTCGTTCTGCCGGCGGGCAGGAGGAGGAGGAGGAGATGGCCTCGGGGGCGAGGTTCCCTCCCCTCACACTGCACCGGTTGAGTTGCGTCCGGCTCCGACATGAACGAAGACCTGGCACGGCAATGCTGGGGACGCCGGTGCATCTGACCCCCTGGTCTCCGGAGACCCGACGCCTCGCGGGGAGCAGTGGAAGCAGAGGAAGAAGAGGAGACCGGCAGGAGAGGACCCAGCCGGATACGCTCCTCTCTTTTGGTGTACAAGGGCCTCCGTGACCGTTGAGCCAAAAAGCGCATCCTCCTCCAAGGGTGTGTTGAGGAAGGACACCTTCTCAGGCTCCTTTAGGGAGGTAAGCGCCAACCACAGGTACCTAACCTGCACCACAGAGGTCGCCATCACCCATCCTCAGTCATCCCGGCCAAGGCAGCTGCTAGTAGGCCCACGTTGTTGCAGGCTGCCAGCGACTGCACCCACAGGGAATACTGTTTCTCCGCCAGGCTGGCAGAGACCCTGTCCTTCATAGACGGCAGTGCCGGGCGCTTGTCACTCCACGTGCTCAAACCCAGGACCAGGGAAGTAGCCAGGGTGCCCTCCAGAGGCCGAATGCCCCTGCTCAGCGCCTCCAGTCTCCCACAGGGTTCATAACGTAACGTGGGGGCTCGTCCGGGATATCTCATTGATACCCATGCCACTCATGCACCTTGGTTTAAGTGTCTAGTTCAGTGTTGAACTGCGCAGCTGTGATTATGTGATCGGCTGGTCAATTGACTAGACAACACCAAACAAAACACCACAGCAATACATACTAACATGAAACAGGACAAAGTGAGATGTATGTGCTAAACTAAGTGATGTATGAATGAACAAAGTGTCTGTCTATCAAAAAAGGGTATGTATCTCAACGTCTGTCTATGTGGAGTAAAGCAAAAGAGTCTCTCTGGGAGAACCAACCGACTGGGTTTTTAAACCAGGGATGTGTGATGCGATTGGGTAATGGAAAAAGGAACAGTTGGTGTAATTAGGAGGGGTGTCCACTGATTGGTCCACCTCAGCAGTCAGGCGATGCATTCATGACTGCCAGGTGGGAAACACCAACCAGCACAATCAGGAACATAAAGGACACCTGTGGAGATGTCAGGAGGGGAAAAACACAAACGCACATACAGGGTACCTTGTATGCGTAACACCGTCCGAGGCAGTGGGCGCGCCGGACCAGTGGACATCCACCGCTACTCCAATTGAAGGTCTTTCGGTGCATTTACACTGTTCGCGAAATTTCGGATAGCCAACGCAAGCTTCGCCTGTAGCATCATAACAACAGGTAAGCTGTATATTAAGGTTTGAGAATAGCAAATTTGTATGAAGGAACGTCAGATTATTACAATGGTTAAAATTCGAATAGAAATGTACTTTAATACATTTTTACATTTTATGTATCTCTACTCAATTAATATGCCTCATTGATGTAGTTCTTACAACCTGCAATGCTAGCTAGCAAACCAGCTTGCTAGAATTAGGTAGCCATCAGTCAGCTAAGGTATCTCAGGGAATCCCATCACTGCTACTAAAAGTCATCCATCTTTTTAAAAAGGACCGCAAAAGTTTAATTCTGTTTAAGTTCTTTTAATTGTACTGAGAGCATTTCACAACCACCTACGCAAAATGCCGTGATTGGTAAGTCCCCAGCGATAGGCACGGGTGATTTGCATAAAGTTGGAAAATCTGAACTTTTTCTTCGCCTCTCACGGATCCCACGCATCGCCCCAGAAGCCACTCGCTCGCCACGCTTCCCTTCATTGAAATAAACTGAGCCATCGCCCCCACCATCGCGGTGCAGAGTGAATGCACCGTGAGGATGTCCACTGGTCCGCCTCGGACGGATACAATAAATTTTCTATGAATAGCGTCAAGGTGTTGTTGACGGTTGCACAAAGCATCTCAGGAAGGCAGCGCAGCCGCCTGATCTGTTCCGGCGCGTCAAGAAGTTGGGCCACGGTCAATATTATGCAAATGAGTCCGGCTAACGCCAGGCGTTTATCCAATGGAAGTGGAGTCTTTCACAAACAAGAGACGGTCTTCCTTGTTGGTCCATCGTTGTACTGCAATGGCACATGTGAAAAAATGTTGTTCCATGTGAAACGTTCTGCTACCAACTGGAGGAAAATCTAATTATAGCGGGGGACAAGCACAATAAAGGATTGGAGGATGGCGGAAATTGTTGGGGACTCAGGTCAGTTTTATAAGTTAGCTCTGTGTTGTTAAATGTGCTGTATTTATTTAGCATTGAGTTGTTTGTTTTATATGGCAGCACCACAGAAATACTCTACTAGCATAGTGCTCATTATAAGTGTGTTTTTATTTTGGCCATGAGTGAGAGAAATCATTTTGGTCGGTTTCATGTTCAATTAAAAAAAGTTCACACCCATAGCGTATACGCCCATAAGCAGCCATCTGGGGCAAGGCAGCGCGTTTGCAGGCGAATTCACACGGGAACAGTGGACATCCACCGTGAGACCTTCACCACCACCGCGGCCCGTGTGCAGGTGCCTTTAAAGAGGCAAGCCTCGTCGCGGACTGCCCCCTAGGCGCTGGAATTAGATGGGCGACATCTGTACAAGGTAAAAAATATAACATGGTAAAAGTGAGTCATGTTCCGGTCTCGGAGGAGCATTCTTTGAAGTATGAATGAAAGATATGTAAAGTTATAAATGATTTTAAAAGCATTTATTAGCCTTTAATGCATTACAATATGACCAATGATAATGCAGTTAGTACATTGATATCATTATTACCTGTTTGAAACCTGTTTGTTGTTTTGGATAATATGGTGCCGAGTTAAAATTATCACAAACTTTTTTGTGAGCCATTACTATTGGTACCCGTGATTACCATAATATAAAATCCTCAACCTCACTTCACATGGCAGTCTAAATGTACTTATTTGGTTATTTGTGTCACCTTTTCATTATATTCTGTAAATTGATATTTCCTTGTCAGTCTAAATGTACTTATTTGTTTATTTGTGTCACCTTTTCATTATATTCTGTAAATTGATATTTCCTTGTCAGTCTAAATGTACTTATTTGGTTATTTGTGTCACCTTTTCATTATATTCTGTAAATTGATATTTCCTTGTCTGTAAACAATCAAAGCATCTAAGATGTGTTCTTCAGCATTTATTTTTACAGAGAAATTGAAATTGTAACAGCCCCTCACCCTAATAAAAATCTACCCTATACTTTTATCTTATATATTTTTTTATCGTTTTTTTTCTCTAAACACAAATAAATGAAACAAAGCATAACTGCTAGCTTACTGTATAAGAAAACCCCAGAACACCCCCCCATTCACCATCCCAGCTCCTGACATTCTCACTCTACATGGAATTGATTTGGATTGGTAATCAGCACACTGTACTTTTAGGGGCCCATCAAAGGTCCGTCATTTTCCTCTGGTTAGTTTTGTTAGCTCTCACACCAATGTAGCAGCAACCTGCAGTAATGACGTCACTATTCTGGAGACCGTCCCAGATGGGACCCACCTGGCGGACTTTGTTGATCAGGACTGTCTGGTGGAGGTCTTCTGTATTCAGCTAGAATGGAAACAGATACAAGTTGAAAGTAAACTTAGTGTATGCTCATTAACGCACATTCATGCCTGGATTTCATCCAGTATTGTAAAGACCATTTTACTTGACTTTTAAACTTATGATTGAGCAAACATTTCCAGTGCTAACCATGAATGCAATATCGGTGATCGCAAAATAATATGGCCTTTAGAAGACGGAATGTTGATAGTCTAGCATGCAGCGCTGTCACCCAAGGAAGCTATGGTTGGGGTCAGTTAGTTAGGAATTTCTGAACTTAAATTCAAACAATTCATTTGCATTTCATTTGAATTGGCCCTGACCTCAATACGACAAACCATTTTAATTTATCTAAGATGTTAATATCATGGAAGTATATTCATTTGACAAAATCTTTCAAAAAGATATGCCACTTATTTATGCAAAGAACAGTCATACAATTTCAAATATTAGTTTGATAAATCAAAAGCTAGGCCACAAACAGCAATTTTCTTTATACTTGGTTGTTCCTTTCCATATTTCAGTTTTTGATGTCATGCATTTTGTCAAATTAATTTTTTTGGGCAATTAAAGGGAAAACACTTGGCATGTGTTAACAGCGAGATTTTTGAACACATACTTGTTGATTCACATTAACTGCACACTGAAATACTTCCAACATAAATATTAAGAAAAAATTACAGGGAATAGCTGTTCTTCAGTTTCATGACTATGATAAAAAACACTAATTTGAGAAAATGTAACAACCTTGGTCAGAAGTTTGATTATTCATTTGGTCATTTCACTTCAGGGTTTCACAATTTTGACAATTATTAGACATCCCACAACATGCCCTTAGAATATTTCTCGACCACTAACTATTTAAAATTGTTCTAGGGGAATGAGTTTAAAACATATTTGACGCTGTTGAGAATATTTGTATAATCAAGTTAAACATTTCTGTTGAAACAGCAGAATAGTAAGGATCCAAATAAGTTTTATCTTGCTTTTTATTGTCTTTATCAGCCCATCCGCTTCTACTTTTTGTTTTCTCTGTTTTTACTACCTGATATCCAATTCATAGTTAAAGCCCTGCTTTATCCAAAAACTCGTAGCGCACTCAAGGCTGTCAATGTTGAGATATGTCTATTTTTGAAGCACACCCAATTAGGGGTGTCGCGATATACCTGTATTGATGATAACCGTGATATTTAAAAAATGAAATACTGCTATCTTTAATACTACGCATATGATAATATCGTATTCACTAGGCAAAACTGAAGTTGTATTTGCATGTGCTTAAACAAGGGGACTGGACCTATGCACTGGCGTTGAAATCAACTCGAAACCCCCACTAGAACCCCTGCGAGAGATCTGCAAAGACGCACAGTTTTTGTAGCCTATTCACATGGAAAAAAAGACGTTGTATGTTTCCGAAACTCCTCTTGGTTTTTCTATAGTTTATTCATGTCAGCTATAGACAAACGATGTATGTGCCCAAACAAGGAGACTGGACCTATGCACTGGTGTTGAAATCACCTTGTTAGAAAATCTGAAATCGTGACAGCCCTACATCCAATGCTGTTCTGGTTGTTATCACAGTGATCACTCATCTAGGTAGGAACACCGCCTTCAGCTTGATTGAGCTTACAGATGCCAAAGCCACCACAAGGAGGCTCTAGAGCGCTTTGAGTCAAGGTAATTCAATTTGATTACTAACCCCTCAAGTTCCTGTGTGCTGGCCAATTGCACTACCCTTCATGGGACCCCTGGACAAAACTGCAAGCTGGATTCAAACCCTGGTCTCCAGAGGAGGTGTTAATGTGGAATTCTGGGTTTTTCACACAGTAAAAAATCTAAACGGAGAACAGAATTGCTGTGCATTCTGAAAACACAGGTGAATTGACCATGAGATTCAATTTTAAATCGCAAGTTCCAACTTTTTATTATTAAATAGTTATCTGAAGTCTGACCATCCAAACTTGCCTTTCAGCCTAGTGCAGTGTGTGACGGGAGAGGCTGTGAGTTGCAGTTTTGTTCCTATAACATGTCATTAGTATGGGGTTACTTTCTCCCCACTCTACTCTCCCATAAATATGGTTAGGCTAAAACCCAAGACTAGCCAGCATGATATTTGAAACCTATGCTCTCCTTGGGCACTATGGGTTAAGAAATGATCGATGCGTGTCCAGAGCTTGTAATGTTTTCTAACACGCTATTACAGCGTTCATATTTAATCGGGACTGTCAATCAAGTACAATCACTATGTTGTCTTACAACTTTTATTACTGTAACCTGTTATTTAAAATATGTAAAGGAAACTACCTTCACACAGATACCTTTCTGTGAACCTATTTTTCCTGCGTTCTAGAGCACTGAGTGTACCATGTTTGTTTGTAAAATTAGAATGCAGGTAAAATATTTAAAATGCAGATTTTTCTGGAATATTTGTGCTTTGAAAATGCAGACTTTTGAAAGCTGCAAGACAGTGTGATTTGACTGCTGGGCCATTCAAAGGCCCCTTTGCCAAACAAACCTTAATGGTGTCAGTAACCCATTCAAGTATTGAATTAGAATTAAGGAGAAATTTACAACTCAATTCATAATGTAACTCCATCCCTGAAGGAATTCAAGCCATAAAACTATACAGTATTTGACAGTTATGTGTTTTATGCCAAAATCTGATCTTTTCTGACCTTCTCGTATTTCCTGGCTCCATTTTAATTGTCTACGACCCTTACAGCAGAGGTTCAGATGGAAGTCAAAATTTGCGTCTTTTATAAACACCTCATAGACGTTTGGTGGGTCGACGTGAGCAAGCTCCACTCTCTGTTGAGACAATAGATAAGAGAGACAGAATTAGTATTGAGTCTTACTATTAACCTTTGTGTTATGTTAATATTTTAGGTACAGTTGTTAAATTAGCGGGTCAAATTAGAAGAAAATTACATCACAATACAAACATTACAATTTACATATTTCCCTCCAACTTCCATCATTAACCAAAGTCATTACTCATCTAGAACAAAATGTATTTGTTTTTGAAATTGTGAAGCCCATGCAGACCACATTCATCTTAGAAAATAACTCTTGTGTTTCATTACAAAAACACAATATATATATTTTGATAGATGAAATGAGCAAATATTTAATTTGACAATGTGTTCCTTGCACTACACTTCTGTATGTTTTACAGTACTATGAAATATTATCTGCTCCCTGTCTGATTTTCTTTGGGCATTTTTCACATTGAATATGGTCATGTCTGTTTGTGGTTTGTAGTACTAAATAGAGGGAATCTGAGAAAAAAAACATACAGCAAAGTTAAGTGGTTGCTTTATTTATTTGGTGTGCTGGGTAATCAAATAAAATATTAATCAAATAAAATATACAAAAAATGTATTCCCCCTAACTTAATTCAAATCAATGAAAGTTAGAATTATCAGGGTCAGGTGTTTGAATACATTCATAAAAAACCTGGCCTGTTTTTTCATCTATTTTTCTTTGTCTCTGGGCCAATGAAGCTTGAGGTGGGGAATCAGGTAGAACAGGAATGGTTGCCTTTGCATAAAGAGCCATGATGATGTTTGCAGAGGTTGGGTTTCTGGGAAGCCTCCATATTCTTTAAATGTTGGGAGTGATAATGTTCATATACCCGATGTTGTGGGAGTGGGATGTTCATATACCCGATGTTGAGGATGTCATCAAGTGTCATGCAGAATAAATACATTTTAAATAGTTTTCTTACATATCAAACTCTAAAATTAGTCACTGATTCTCATTTTTAATAGGCAGCACCAATACTGCCTTTAGGATTGAATGTATTTTATGAGTTCAAACAGTACCTTAGGGTTGACTGACGATTCAATATCAGAAGGACAGGTTGTCTTGAGTACATAATCGGTTGTCAACCATAGGGACTTTTCTGGTCTCGGCTTAAGTATCCTTGTAGATCCCCGACACTTCTCCTGTTTCTCCACTGCCTGTAGATCCAGCAAGTCAATAGCCATCCACAGGTAGCAAAACGACAAATCATAACCACATGGGTGGTCAATGGCATGAACGTCCATACATGCTAAATTTTCCAATCCCATGAATGGTTAAAAGTGGGGAGGGTGGCGCGTCCTTCTCAAAATGTAACGCTAATCTATACCTCTCAGGTGTGTCCAGAGAGCCTGGTCCACACCTCAGCCCTGGGAGGGAGACCAGTTTCAAAAGAATGCATTGACTTTTAATTTTGGTGTGACCTCCCTGGAGTGGTTACCCTGGACCGTCATTATAAAGATACTGTACACCATCACTTATTGGCTAGAGCGTATTCATTAGGGTGTCCTTATGGTTTTTGGGGTTATTTGTTCTGATTTGTGTGTGTGTTTTTTATGGGGAACAGTCACAGATCGCCCTATTCAAATAGCCAAGCATCTCCAAAAACACACTGTTTTTAAAAAGAAATCTCACCTTGCTTGGAAGTGACCTCACCCTGTCACAGAAATGTCGCTACCAATTACAAGCCCAATCATTGTTCTCAACCGATGACTTGTTGGCAAGGGATGACTTTTCAGATGGAAAATTATTTTATATGGCGGATGATCATGTAACTCGTTCTTCCTCTTTAATGTTATTTTTTATCCCTAGCAATTGTTTCCTGGGGGACCGCCCGGTTGAATAAATAAACATTGCGGGAAGAGTTATGGAGTTGGCCTTAATAACCTCTGTTAACGCAGGATCACATGGAATCAGATAGGCGCGTAGTGTCAGGTGTGCCGTCTTGTCCTGATAGATAAGCAATTCGGAGTGCACAGAGAAGCCCAGTGCCTGCAGGATAACTCCTCTCAGAGAGAAAGATGGGTGGAGAATCTTGACGTGAAAGCGTGTGACCTTATCCACTTTTTCTATTGACACGTTATTGTCTTCCACACAAAGAACTCTCACACTCTGCTTAATGGTGGGATTGTAATGATCTTCAACCCCTGAAATGGACATAGAAGCACACACAACATATTTGTAACATTTATTTATGAACTATTCCCTGGTCAATAAAACAGTACAATAATGTATTTTCCAGTATAGCTGTTATCCAATTAGACACTCACCAAAACAGGCAAAATGTGGCAGATGGACTTCTTCCAGTTTTCCGGCAATTATTTTGATGTCCTGGAGAGGGCCTCCTTGCCTGTACCCCATGCTTTGTAGCAATCCCCTATGAGGGTCCCAGGACCTGAAGTGGTACTGAAGTGTCACTTTCTTCTTACACACCCAGCGTAGGCCAGATACTTTGCACTCGTAACACCCTGCGATAGATTCAAGTCTAAGGGGAATGCATATGAGGAGACCAAAACATGAGCTATGTTTTTATTCAGGATTCATGTGTGACATGCTAATGACTGAAAAAGGTAAATCCAAGATGGAATTACGTCTGTATTACCTATAGATAGAAATCTCATTTTCTGTAGACACAAACGGCTCAAGCTCAATCCAATTTTCTGCGGTCTGTTTAAGATGGAGCCAAACACAAGAAACAAAACCTTTAATTTTTATTAAACACTTTAATAACAGTTTTGAACACTGAGCGTAGAATATTATTTGGTTTCAGAATAATATCGCATTTTTCTCTCACCTTAAGATGGCTGCAAGTCAGGCATTCCGTCAGAGTTTCTAAAGTCACATAATAAACAATGAGTGAAATAATTAAATCACTCGACAGTCCATGTGATCAGTAAGCAAGCAATTCTAGAAATGAACCCCAAATCAACTATCTAATTTTTTATTTACGTATAGCTTCAGATACAATTATGCTAAGGGAATCATCTTTGAAGAATTAAACGTCTGAACTCTCATGAAGTTCTTAACTTTCTGTAAAGTACAAACAAAATAAAAACTGTTTTATACAAGCATCTTTTTTTAATTATACACCAGCAGTTGTGACAAGGTGCTTTACAGGTACCCAGCCTTCAACCCCAATGAGCTAGCTTTCAAGACCCCTTCTTACTTAGGATCTTAGCTGTTACCATTACACACAGCTAGTAGGATACATCCTTCACTTGTGAATTGTAATCCCGGCTGTACGCTTTAACATTTACAAACATCAATAGTTATTGCTTACCAGGGCCATGCATAGACCTTTTGGCATGTGTTGAAACTGAAAAAATTGGAAGAAATGTTGGCTCTCGCGGACGAATGATGTGTCGGAGCGCGTGTTGCGCGTAACAATGACGGACGACGCATGCCTGTTGGAGTGCATGGCGCATGGCACGGAGACAGACGTGCACATATAGTAATAGACGGGCACTATATAGTAAAGGGGCATGTGCTCTGCACAGGTTGAGCCTGGGTATCAGGTTAATCCAAACGCTGCTTGTGATCAGGTTAATCCAAAAATGACACACTTACTATAGCAGTTTTGCAGATATCCATGTCTGTGTACTTCCAGCCCAATAACATCTTCCTCTCTAATTACACATTATTTAAATGTTACTTAAATTGAAATGCTGTCCCGATAACGTGTGTTAATGTTAATAGGCCCTTGAGCACCAAGAAGGGACCTCTTGTCAAGATCTGTTGCCTACTCTATGCCTAAAAGCCTATTCACATTATGGTAACTTGTTCATTGATTTTAATAAGGTAAGGGTTAGTTCCCACACAGCCATATCTTCATGTTACAGTACTGGTTCAAGTGATGCAAAATAGGCCAACATCATCAGGCCCCTGTATACAGATGTACCTCTCCAAGTTATTTACCTCTTCTGACATAAAAAACTTGCTCAGCTTTGTTTTAACATATTCAACTCTGTGTGCTTCAGTGGACTGCCCACTACTTTAAAAATACAGGGTTTTCTTTGTCTTAAAGGAATGTGATGCACCTATTTTAGTCTTTTACAAGAGATTATAAACTAGCAAAATGAAAAAAGGGCAAGAAAACTTTTATTTTTACTTGCCGGGTTTGAGATGTTTTGTGTGGAAAAGAGGTAGGAAAGAGTATCCTTGTTCAACCACATTCTTCTCCCTCCTCTATATCATCATCATTGGCTGTTGGTCTGTGGCAGTTTGAGTGTTACTAATCTCAATCTGGTGGAACAATGTGTCAAATTTGGCCGTCAGATATCAACCAATCATCTCCCACTACATCTTCCCTCACATATCTTGTGCACCCAATCCAATCGCAGAATTATAACAGGCAATTAATTAAAACTTGTCAGTTCTGAAAAACATTGTTAGTAGAGTAGCTAGGTCGATATCCTTTTGAAGTAATTAAAAAATAGGTAATAAAACACCACCAGAAACACCAGTCATGAAACTGCAATACATTTGGTGAACGCTTATATTGTACCACTGTCTGAAATTAGATTTGAAAAAATATATTATTTGTTAGTGAAAGCCTATGTGTGTGTGTGTATTATATATATATATATATATATATATATATATATATATATATATATATATATATATATATATATATATATATATATATATATATATATATATACAGTGGGGCAAAAAAGTATTTAGTCAGCCACCAATTGTGCACGTTCTCCCACTTAAAAAGATGAGAGAGGCCTGTAATTTTCATCATAGGTACACTTCAACTATGAGAGACAAAATGAGAAAAAAAAATCCAGAGAATCACATTGTAGGATTTTTAATGAATTTATTGGTAAATTCCTCGGTAAAATAAGTATTTGGTCACCTACAAACAAGCAAGATTTCTGGCTCTCACAGACCTGTAA
>JACXGI010015284.1:0-17654 GCA_016801175.1 Esox masquinongy
AACCTGGGCTCTCATAACACCTGAGCAGTGCCACAGACTGATCGACTCCATGCCACGCCGCATTGCTGCAGTAATTCAGGCAAAAGGAGCCCCAACTAAGTATTGAGTGCTGTACATGCTCATACTTTTCATGTTCATACTTTTCGGTTGGCCAACATTTCTAAAAATCATTTTTTTGTATTGGTCTTAAGTAATATTCTAATTTTCTGAGATACTGAATTTGGGGTTTTCATTAGTTGTCAGTTTTAATCATCACAATTAAATGAAATAAACATTTGAAATATATCATTCTGTGTGTAATGAATGAATATAATATCCAAGTTTCACTTTTTGAATGGAATTACTGAAATAAATCAACTTTTTGATGATATTCTAATTTTATGACCAGCACCTGTATATGTGTGTATGTGAGCTGAGAGGCTGCGGATTAATCACACTCCCCTAGTCCCTCTGTGCTATCGTGGAATCCCAGGGCCTGGAACACACACACACACACACACACAGCGTCGCAGTCGAGGCAGAGGGCCTCAGCTTGAAGTCCCCTCCAACTCAGCCGCCTTTGCACAAAGCCTGTCAGAGTGTGACCATATCCCGACCACCCATTGGCCACCGCTCTCCGCCCTCCGCTAGTCAGCGACCAATCAAAAACAAAACATCAGATAAATCAGCTCAGAATGGTAGCAGGAACATGCTCTGCATGGTTGTGTTATTTTGGGTAGGAAGAGAGGAGCGTGAGGATGAGGAGCGTGAGGATGAGGAGTGCGAGGACGAGGGGCGTGGCCTGAGTGTGCCGGCTGCGGCGGAGTTTGGCTTGGGTAGGCGATGGAGACGGGGACGGAGAAAGTGTTGCGTGTATGTGTGTATTTCTGTGTGTGTATGTGTGTGTGTGTGTGTGTGTGTGTGTGTGTATCTGGGTCCGGCAGCTTCAAGGCAACTCTTCAGTGTTATATGAGCGTTGTGATGTCATCCTCCCACCTCTTCTCAGAGATGCGTTCACACCAGTGTGTGTGTTTGTGTGTGTGTGTGTGTGTGTGTGTGTGTGTGAGTCACTCTCCTCTCTCCTCCAGAAATCTCAGCGGGGGGGTTAGGAGGTGGGGGGTTGAGGTGTGTGCTGCTGAATGATAAACAGGGTTGTTGGAGCTGTGTTCCTTTGCTCTTATTTCTGTTAAAAGATGTGTTTCTTTATGTTTCTCAACTAGAACGATTGACCCTCCATACACACATACACACACAGACACACACAAATACACACACAGATACACTAAAAAGATTGACCCTCCATATTCACAGACACACAGAGACACACACAAATACACACACAGATACACTAAAAAGATTGACCCTCCATATTCACAGACACACAGAGACACACACAAATACACACACAGATACACTAAGACGATTGACCCTTCTTACTCACAAACATACACACAAAGACACACACAAGTACACACACAGATACACTAGAACGATCAACCTTCCATACACACAGACACGCAAATACACACACAGATACACAAGGACGATTGACCTTCCATACACACAGACACACACAGATACAAAGATACACTAAGACGATTGACCTTCCATACACACAGACACGCAAATACACACACAGATACACAAGGACGATTGACCTTCCATACACACAGACACACACAGATACAAAGATACACTAAGACGATTGACCTTCCATACACACAGACACGCAAATACACACACAGATACACAAGGACGATTGACCTTCCATACACACAGACACACAGATACACTAGGACAAATGACCCTCCATACTTACAGACACACACAGACACATACAAAAACACACACAGATAAACTAGAGCTGCAATTCACAGGAAGCCCGATTGTTTTCTTTCACCTGATTCATGGGCAACAAACCATAATATCAATGTTATAGTATGAGACAAAAAGTTGTGAATCGGGTTGCCTGTATAAATGTAACCATGGGTGTGCACTGTGTACTAGATTATTTCTCTTCACATCACTGTTTACTTAAAAATACGTTCTCTTATCTATCTTTCCCATTTGCTTTCTGTTAGCAATGCAGGCTAGTTGAATTATTAACAGCTCTCAACAATAACGAAATGTGTCACTTGACATTAGGAGACACAGTGGCTTAAATTTGAGGAAGTGTTTATCAATTAGCAGCAAGTCCACTGTCTTATCCTCTGTTAACCTTCTATTAGCGGCATGTAGTGCAACACTTGGAAAAAACGTTGGACCCAGGAGATGACTACTATGGCAGCAATGCTATTCCGATACTCTCATTGTATTCTTCCCATCAAAATGTCCATGTGCAGATCCTTTCCGCCTTACTCTGTGTTTGCACCCTTATTTTCATTCATACTTACTGCATTCGTCTGTATTGTGTCTTTATTATTATTTTTATTTCATTTATTTCCTTTGTATGCTCTGTCATTTCCATTGTTCTCATGCTTTTGTGAGGGAAATGGCTAGTATTTCGTTAAATGGTCCACACCTTGTGCACCCTTTTCAATAGACAAACAGAGCTCGAAACCTTAAAAAGTTATTCTGAGCAATAACATCAATAATTGATGACCTAGTCTCCATTCTCCCTCTCCTCTACCAACATTTGTTTTGGGCATCTCAAGGACTCTTTCATCAGGCAACAGTTTAAGGCGTGTTCAAATATAACTGATTGTGGAGGGCTTTCTCTATTATGACTGGGGTTTATTTGTCTAGCTCTAAGGGCCCAAAGCAAATTGTGTTAGACAATGATAGTTCTTCGGTTATTGATTTAAACTTCTGCTCTGGTATTGCGACATCCCATAGATTTTAAAATGAACCATACTTCAAATGAAATCATGTAGTGCTGTTTTTCAACTTGTTTTCTGTTTCACGAATACCATGACTAGAAACCAATGCAGCTTATTTACACAGACCGCTCCAAACTGATTTCAACTTATTGGTCCTTTGAGAAATCACATGAGATCTTTTCACATCAGTTAAAAAAACAATATGTGAATAAAAAACAGGGCTGTTTTAGAGGATTTGTTAGTTTCATTGTCACGCTTTTTCTTTTTTTATTATTTTTCTCTCTTCCCCAACTTCATTACCAAGTCCCCAATTTTTGCATATATTAAGTATGTTATTTCTTATTTTTTGGCATTTCAAGCTTTTTTGAAAAGCGAACAGTGGGAAACGATAGAGGAGAACAGTCTTTGCTGAAAGGGCAGTGGGCCTGATCCAGGCTGTCTCGGAGCAGCAGTCCAGGCCACCAGAACCCCATTTCGTCATATCCAATTTAATCTACAGTCCCCGTCAGACGAATTCAGTGAAGTTCAAGATCTTCCTCCTAGACCTCTGTGCCTGGTCATTCCACATTGCTTGTCCAACCAGGAAGTCACGTGGGTCAACGTGTGTGAGGTCACACTTAATAACCTTGGGACAGACACTCGGTCGCCTTCATAGTTGTAGCTTCGCAGGCACCCGAGCCGCTGAGGGCGACGCTAGAGAGCAATGACGCCGGGATGTCCCTTTTGACAATGCGCCTCTTTCCCAGGTGACTGCTCATCTTGCATCGCCCATGGAGCTTCCCTGGCAGTGGTCATCTAGTGGCGAAGTCAAGGCTGGAACCTCATCTGTGGCGAGCTGATTAAACCCGCCTTTGACCACTTCACCACCTGGGAGAACCCTCTGTCTCTGCATTCTTGGACCACTTTACCACCTGGGAGAACCCTCTGTCTCTGTATTCTTGGACCACTTTACCACCTGGAAGAACCCTCTGTCTCTGCATTCTTGGACCACTTTACCACCTGGGAGAACCCTCTGTCTCTGCATCCTTGGACCAATTTACCACCTGGGAGAACCCTCTGTCTCTGCATTCTTGGACCACTTTACCACCTGGGAGAACCTTCTGTCTCTGTATTCTTAGACCAATTTACCACCTGGGAGAACCCTCTGTCTCTGCATTCTTGGACCACTTTACCACCTGGGAGAACCCTCTGTCTCTGTATTCTTAGACCAATTTATCACCTGGGAGAACCCTCTGTCTCTGTATTCTTAGACCACTTTACCACCTGAGAGAACCTTCTGTCTCTGTATTCTTAGACCAATTTACCACCTGGGAGAACCCTCTGTCTCTGTATTCTTGTGTCTTCATGCTACGTCATTGATTAATTTTCTAACAACTTTCAACAGTGACCTACGCAAACAGCCCCCAACAGGGCACTGTATATGAAATGTTGCGTTCACTGTAAAAAATAAATATATATATTTTTTTTAAAAAGCACATGAAATGCTGTCTGTTCTAGGGGCCCGCTGTTTGCATTACACCCTGTGGTGAGAAAGACAAAAGCCTTGTGTGTGCGAACGCTACTTGCCGTTTTTTTCATGTCTCTTTCTATTAGTGTATGGGGGCCTCTCGAGAGGAACCTGGTCAATGGGGGCCATTCTTCCCATTCCACTGTATCCTGAAGCAGCCACAGAATAGGAATTCCTCAACATGAGGTCACTGCTAAACTCCTGTGTAACTTTGCCAAATAGACCGTTAAAATTATGTATATTGTTTCATAATAAATTGGTAACCATTACCTATTTTAGAGTTGTAAATCCCCCGGGGAAACAATAATAGATAGGCTTTAACAAGTCTTTAAAAGTCATGAACCTAAACCCCACAAAATTATCTGGTTTAATAAACCATCTATCTGTTGAGGATATGTTGATTGTGACTGAAGATTGTAATATTTGAAAAAGAATGTACTATATCAGAGAAACATCCATTAAGATTTCATTAAAAAAAATTCAAATTCTCATACTTAAAGATTCCATAATTTATGTTGTGGGTCCTGCTGTGCTCTTCATCCACCTGATTCCTAAACTGCCTTTCAGGAGTACCTGCTTTGTGTAGCCATTACAAAACAAACATGTTTTTAGGAGATCTATGTGAAGGGCACTCAATGCTTTATTGAATCCCTAATCCATTCCAATCTGCAGGAGCATCGGGACAAATTAAATCAAGATTTAACTGTCAAGACAAATGTTGTCTGCCACAAACGATGCCTTTCTGGCCAAATAAGACAGTGTGGACCCTAAAAGTATTATTTAACCCTTGCCCAGTCCAATCCCTAATCATAACTCTAATCTCAATAACCTCAGATTTATGCTTAAACTTAAGCCTAAACCCTAACTGTAAACTAATACCAATTCCAACATTACCCTAAATTGCAAGGTTTACCCTAAATCTAACCCCTAAGACAGACTGAAAAGCCTTATTCTGGGTACTTCTGGTCCCCATACGTACTGCATAGTAAAACCATGATCAAATGCAAAAGTGTGTGCACACACGCACACACACACACACACACACACACACACACTAGAGCAGACGCAAGTATTAAAAATATCCATGACAACAATGATAGGATGATGAGGTCTATATGAACATAATGCGTCTTCCATTGTTTTTATTTGAGTATTACATAATCCTGCCTGATACTTTGGAATAATAAACAACTGTTCTGCAGCTCAGTGGAATTGAGGCAGGCCCATCGCCTACACATTCTGTATCCAACTGTATCTGTCAAGTCAGCGTTGAAAACTGCTGAGAGAGAGAGGGACAAAGGAAGAGTGAGAGAGAAAGTTGATTTTGCTGTAACAAAATATCCCAGCATTTCTCAAACTACAAGATTTGTAATAGTCTTTTTCTACACTTGGTCTTTAGATAAACTGTAGAAAATGAACTGTGCTTGGTTCGTAGAACTGGAGTTGGTTCGTAGAACTGGAGTTGTAGAAAATGAACTGTGCTTGGTTCGTAGAGTTGGAGTTGCGTGAATGGTGGCTAAATGAGGCAGTAATAACCCAAGCTTTTTTGTTCTGACAAATGTGGCTCTTACTTTTTATCAAGCTACAAAATATTCCATATTAAACTGTCAGGAACATGTATGTGTCTTCCATTTTCTTTCCGAACCTTTCTGGTTCCCTTAACAGGGTAGACAAGATCAGACAGTGTGCCTGAGGGGAACCTCATCACACAGACGAGCATACACTTACTGCCTAATGATCTTCCTTGATGTTTTCCTGAACTTTGCAAACCTTTTTGATGCATTTCAACTTTCTTCAGATAAAAATATTATTCGAAATTAGACTGAAACTGTATTTGATGGGCTATCAGAGCTCCTAACAAAAAAGTAAAAAGTGGTCTTTTAATATAAGAGTTGTTTAACATGGTGGTTACTCTGGAGGTGCTCTGCCCCCAGTTTCTCCTGCAACCAGATTTTCAAATCAGGGGTTAAACTGCATTACTTGTTGACGCTGGCAGATCAGCCATTTGCCTACTCAGAATCTTTAAGGATTTTCTATCATGATTTGGAACCACGCTATTTTATTGGAGTTTTTATATTGGAGCATTTGTTCCCACGGTAAGGTCTAGTGGACATATATTGATTGGTTCCTATGAACGTCCAATAAGAAAAGACTAAAAAAAATCTATACAGTTGGTTCGTATAAAATGTTGTAATAACAAAATGCTCAATGATAACTGAAAGTTACAGGATAGATCCAAATCATGGAAAATCCTAAAGGTTATTTTGACTAGGGTAATTCGGGTTCTATAAACGTTTTTAAGTGACAGGTATACTGCTAAGACAACATTAAAACTGAGACGCAACCAGTTGCATCTGGTGGGTGACAAATGATGTTGCTGCGTAGCAATTTATCTGGCTGGCTGTTGTTGCCAGAGCAACAGACCGGTCTCTACTCTCCATTCTTCCCATCCTGTTCCAATGTAGATCAATCTACATTCAATTCTTTGAGTTCCTCGCGAGAACAGTGAACAGTTCGATTGCAGTGACCTCATCAGTCCGGCAGCTGCGCGACGATCCGAGGCGGAGCTGATCTTCTGCAACTTTTGTATGAACTTCTAAGTTGTTGAGCAGTCGCGATTCGCGAAAGAACGAGACACTGGAGTAGCGGAACAACGGATAGCAAACGCAATACTATTTGGACGTGTTGTTGGTGAAGCTCTAAAGACTCGGGTTTGTGGTTTTGCGGCCAAACAGTGTTTTGCCTGGAATCTGTTTCTGAAAAAGGCGGAGGTGGGGAGAAGAAAGGTGAGTTTTCGGAAAAACGCTTTGATTTATAACATACAGTAGCATTATAGCATTCTATCGTGCGCTGACTGTGTGGCTGGAGGGAAGACTGTGCTGACCGGGAAAATATTCAGTTATTTTTCAGGTAACACGTTATTCAGCTAAGCGACATCAATTGAAACAAATAACTTAACGTTACAGCAGTGTATTAAAATCAGCTAATGATAGGCCTAGTTACAAACGTGTTCGCTTTTGAAGAGCCGCTGTAAATACAATTGGAAGTTAAAAGTTTAGCTAAAACTGGGGGTACTTCGGGTGCGTATTATGCGGGTGAAACGAATCCGTGATCATTGTCATTTTGTTGTTGTCAAGCATTTGTTTTGTTAGCACTAAACACTATCAACACTATAGGAGCTAGCGTGCAGTGATGCATTTCACATTTAAATTTTTCTTGACTCACTGTGAAGCACACCGTCGCACGTTGAATCGAGATGAATAATCTGAAATCTTTATTCCTTTACCCTACAAGCCAAGGGCTGTGCTGGTTACTTAAACCAGCAGCAGTCCCCCAGGTTTGGGAGCCTCGTTGTCACGTAGTCGCTGTTTGTTACATTACTTTTATTGAATAACATTAACTAGCAGGTTGGTTGTTTGTTTTCATAGTGACATCGATTAGGGTGTGCTTTTGAGGTTGTGGTCTGTTCTGTACAGTACACTTTTAAATGTCTCCTAAACCCTGTCTGCCAAGTCGCTGAACCTGGTTTGCCTCATTCATTGTAGTTAGTCAGAGATGTGGACAACATGTCCTTTGGCAATGACAGGAAGCCCGTGATTAGGTAACATTTCGTTGGGACCTGATGGTTACAGAACTCCAAGCCCAGTCTACCTTCTCAAGTAACATACAGTAGCTACCTTAACCTGGCACCCTCACCTGTCTATCAAACCTATGCCATCCCTAACTTTCATAGACACTGACAAAAACAACACCACTTTAGTGAAATATTTACACTTGTTTAGTAAAACAGTCACATCAAAACAGGTTTAGTGAATCATATCAACACATCTGTTTAGTGAAACAATCACATCAAAAGGCTGAACGACTTCCTTTTCTAATTGCTTTATACATTCTATATATATTCCGTATATTTTCTATATATTACCAAGGCTGTTGGTTGTCACTTAAGTGTTTAAATCTCCCTTATATGGGAGGAGATGAAGGATGAACTGATGATGGACATGGTTTGGTCATTTGCATAACTTTTTCTGGGCTCTGCAGGGTGCGTGGGTGTTGTCGTGCTTTGTTGAGATGAGAAGGCAATGCTGCAGAAGTGTGTGATTGAGAGCTAGTCTTTGAAGGGAAAATAGATTATGAAATCAGAGAAATGCAGAAGTGAATAGGCAAGAATGTCACATGCAATGGTTAGATTTTAAAAAAAATTACTATCTATTTATGCTATGCATACATGGAAAAGGGACTTTTTGTAGTTTCTGCAATACACTTTGATATGTTTGTAACTTGGTCTTATTCAGAGGTATGATGGTTTAAACAGTCTGATTTTGTATAACATCAAGCATGACTGCAGCAAGTTTTCCTAATTTATCTACAGGAAATGACCTCTCAAATATGTACATTAGAAAATCTTTTTTGATTGAATTATTGGACATAAGTACAAATTAGTGCAACCTAAAATAAAAACATATGAAATATCTAAAATAAAGCATATGAGTACCTAGTCAAATATGCACAACATTTGATTGACATTGAGCATCTATGTGACCTCTGCTACTGGTAAAAGTATATGTTTACACAAGATGAACTGAACAGTGAAAAGTATGCGAAACAAAAACATTGATTGAAAAGTTATATAAACCATACTATTCTATGCACCAATACTGCTTCCAAACATTACTACTGTCCAAAAAGTACAACAAATTGTTCAGATACAGTAGCAATCAAATGTGTGGACACATCTTTTTCTTTATTTTTACTATTTTCTAGATTGTATAATAATAGTGAAGACATCAAAAAACTATGAAATAGCCCATATAGAATCATGTATTAACCAAAAAAATTGTTAACCAAATCAAAATGCATTTCATACTGTAGATTCTTTGAAGTAGTCACCCTTTGCCTTGATGACAGCTTTGCACACTCTTTGCCTTCTCTCAACCAACTTCATGCTTCCTGTGGCTGTTATATACTGCATTTAACGGCCCCTGGAACTGGCTCACTTGTCTTCATTGATGATGTAACTGGGGAGGGCAGCAGTAGGATTCTGAAGTGTACAGAAGCATCTTGTCTGCTCAGATTCCAACAAATGCCTTTGAAATAATCAGACTTCATAATGCCACAGGACAATGACCCAAAAACACATTGTCATAGCTACCAACGAGGTTTTCAAGGCCAAAAGGTGTCAGTCATTTGATCTGAATCCAACTGAACCTGTCTTTTACATGGTGGAAGAATCACCAGGGAGGAAAGCCAACCATAATAACTGTTGTCAGATGCCCCTCTGTGTTGCTGCTGGGCTATCCACCCATGTTGCACAGACAGAGGCTGGGGAGTGGATGGACACTAACTCACAAAGACGTTAACTCACAATAAGGTACACACACTTGCACATTCTATTTTACAGCCTTTAAACTGATTTAATAACAGGAGCCGATTTGTATATGGGTTAATCAGTGTAGTGGTCTGGTTTTATCGAGAGGAAAGTAGATGGATAGATACAGCACATATCTTTTGGCTGCTTCCCTGTCAGTCTGCCTGTTTGTGTCAAGCGCATTTGCAAGTGAACATCTCTTCTGCCGTGAGTCTGATAACGTCAAGGTTTCCAAGATCTGAGAGGAATCCCAAATGACACCCTCATTTCCTACATTTCCCACCCTGCTCTATGCAACATGTCCTCTAGATTGTGCGCTACTTATTGCTGTTTGGAACTCTGGTCGGCAGGCACTGTCTAACTGTCGCAGTCTCAATGTGAAGTGGACTATTGAGGGAGCTTGTGTAGGTGGATGTGCACATGTTGTACAACAGCTTAGCTAGAGATGGAATGGAGGGTGGAGAAGGGGGGGGGGACCAGGCAGGAGATAATGAGACAGAGGGGAGAGTTTTAGTTAAGAGTGCGGGTAAAGGAAGAGGGAGGGAGTGAGGGAGGGAGGGAGGGAGGGAAGGGGGGTGGCCAGCAGAGTGATTGGCAGCAGTGGAATTATCAAGCCTTTTCAGATGTAGAGTGACTGAGTAGGCTAACATTTCTAAAGGTAGTCGGGGATTAAGTGGAAGGCAGGGAGAGCTATTGTGTGTGTCTCTTTGGTTCTGTGTTAAAAAGTCAAATGGCTAAAGATGGGCCTAATGAATGTGCCAGGGGACGGGGTCAGTTCTGTTTCAATTCCGTCACTTCAGGAAGTGACCTAAAATTCTAATTCTACTTTTCCCTGTGAGGCACGGTGTCGACGGCGAAATGTAATCAGAGAGTTCATTCCGAACTGACTGACTTGCCACACTGACTTTTCCTTGCAGGGATTCATTCTTGTATAAAAACCTCCCAGATGTAAGCAGGGTGTCTAGGGAGGCAAGGCTGGGGCTTTGGCACTGCCTTCACACACAGAACTAGTCTATCTGGCCAGCGCGCTCAAGGTCTGGGGGAAAAGAGGACATTTCAAGCCTCCTTTGCACCAGCTTGTGATTATCCATTTCAAGCTTGATTCTGCTCAGCTTGCCGGCAAAGCCCTGAGAGGATCTGAAACGAAAGTATGAACCTCAAATTCCACTCTCGCTGCCTTGCTTTTATTCCCTGTTCACTCACTCCCTCATTTTTCGATCTCTCCTTTCCCCTCTGTCCCCTGACTTGTTTTTTTGTGCCTTTTCTCCACTTTACGTTCTTACGCTTTTCCCTCCCACTCAATCTCTTGTCTATCTCTCTTTACCATTCACACCCTTTCCTCTGTTATACCTCTAACCTCTTGTTCCTTCTCGCCCCTTCCTCCTCTCCTCTGCTGGAAGCCGAGCCAGTGCTGCTGCGATTGTCAGTGCCATCTATATTTACTATCCAGCCGTTATCTTCTGTCTTGACAGAGTGGTGTTTTTAAGAAGGAATGTTCTTTCCTCTTGAAGATGCATGTAGTCTCTGTGTGGGTTGACACACACACACACACACACACACACACATTTTAAATACTTTATTTGGATCTACAAATCAGAATTCTATCATGGGGCAAAGATATTAGGGCATCTATGGAAACCTCACCTCCACCACTCAGAGATGGTTGCGTGTGACCTTGCTGACAGCTTCCGTCCTTCTTTCACGTGGGCCTGCAATCTAAAGGCAGCATACTGGCGACTTAAGAACATGGCCAAGACTCCTGAATATCAGTTCTGCAGGTTTACGCCAACAACCGAGACTGTTTAGCCTTATTCTGAGGCGCTGATATTTTATCAGCTTGTCAGCAAATCCCCTCCGCTCCAATTGCCCACCCACACAAGATCCTCCGATAGAACCCTTTAATTGGCCATTTTATCAAGTCTGTGCTGCAAGTCTGACAAGAGAATCCCGATTCCCTTCTCCTTATTGAATCAATGGCCTCTGTCAAGTCACAACAGCACAGGGAGAGCAGTAAGTGGCTCCAGGTTAGCTCCAAGGCTAATTATCAAAAAATGTGTTAACTGGTCACGGCGTTGTTAAATTGCTATTGCTCATTTTGGAACGGCATTGTTTTATGGGGTCAGCTTTTCATGATCATGGCATATCTACGTTTTATTTTCCCCTGGAATGGAATGTTTAACCTGTGTACGATGGCGTTTTATTCCCTTTTCTGCCGTTGGTTTCTGTAAACCATAGTAATTGCCCAATGGTCGCAGCGTTTAATTAGATCCCATGTAAATCTATTAAACACTACCAATAGTTAGGCTACTGTGACCTCAATGTGAGTCGAGTTAATTGTTTTCAGATGACAACAGAGGTGCACCACTATTTGGCTAGCAACCACACAAAAGAAAACGCTCTTGAAGTGAAAAAGTATGTATTTCTTATAGCTTTTGCTTTTTTAAATTTATTTCACACTGACCGCAGACAAACTTCCCAGAGAAAGCTGTCTGCTGCTGATAGAATGCATTTTTCTGAATGCAGGAATTTGACTGAAGACAAGAGCAATGTGATTTGATATGAGTGGATATGTGATGAAGTCAGGTGCTAGCATTGCAAGCCAAAGTTAAAACACCAACCTAATTGGGCTGGAATCTGCAGTCTGTAGTTGTGGCTCGGGTGTATAATGATGACCGATTTAGGGGAACGCTGGGATCTAGTGCTTTGGGGGTCTCTGTAAAGAGCTTTTTGGACTTTTGCGTTGTTTTGTATCCAGTTAGAACTTTGCCCGTTCTCTCAATGTGTATTGTTACAGTCAAATCGGACCTTTTCAAAGTAGCAAATAGGCTTCGTCCGGTTCGTTATCCAATGTTAGGCCAAATGGTTCTGCAGTCCGTTACTCATACTCTTGGAGAGCTACCTGCAGGAAATTAACCGATGTAACTTTCTCCCCAACTTCTTACTGTCATCCCATGAATGAAAGTGCTGTAATTATTTTTAAACCCCTGTATTCGCAGCATTTCTGAAATTCCCCACCAACTGTCTCGCCATCTGTTGGTTCTCTACTCCAAGAAGTGCGTCCCAAACAGCATCCAATCGACATTGTAGGGCACTACTTCTGACCACCAGGGGTTAATAGGCCTTCGGTTAAAACTAGTGCACTATATATAGGGAGTAAGATTGCCATTTGGGATGCGGCCGTGGACAGTGTTGTTACTCAGTAACTATCTAAAGGGTGTCATTGATGCCTCCTGGCTTCCCAAGGCCGGGTATTAGCCATATAAGTGCTCTCCCGACTTACCCGTAGTCTTGGTAACTGCGGCCCCCGTCTCCCTGTCCGGGGCCTGCCTCTGAGGGGCCGTTTTGGGAAAGGCGTGAGCGGCGAACGCTGTAGCGCGGATGGAGTGTTGCTGCGACGCTGACCTGGAGTTCGTGTGTCAGGTGAATCACCTGGTGTATCTAGAAATTGGAAATGTGGGTGGAGCTTTGTGGGTGGAGCTTTGAGCTCAGCGACGCAGTCATCCTGCGTTCAAATCAGCAGCCTTCTGAATTTTCCACCTCAGTTTTTTTTCTAACCGTCTCCTGTCGTGGTTTTGTTTCAGTTCTTCCTGACCAGCAGGGCTTTATACTAGTTCTACAGTAACCTCACCATGGAAAGAAAATGGAGACTTGCTTAGGCTTAAACTGCGTGTGCTCACTGCTAGTCACATAATTGTCTCTGCTCAGATGCTGTATGCTGGTATTACCATGATTGTGACTAAACGTGTTGTTATTATTACATCATGTTGTATTTTGTTTTACAGCCAGACACCATGTTGTGTAATGGCATAATGACTCAAGGTCAGAGTAATACTGGTTGAAGTTGTGGTTGGACTGACACTGCCTGGGCAGGGGCACACCCTGCTTGGATCTCTCTTGACCCAAGATAAAAAACAAAATGGTTACAATGTTCTTTGTTCGTTTTGGATGTAACTAAACTGAAACTCGAAACGTTTTTGTTAATCACAAATTTCAGTTAACAAGTTTATTTTCTCCCCACTTCTGGTTTTTGTCTGGCTACTTGCAGGTCAGGATGAGTTGATCTCAGACTTCTCAAGTCTCATTAAGGTCTTGGTGCGGGTATTTTAATTAATCTTTAAAGGACTCTTCCTCCAACGCTTCATAAATAGGATCCACATGCAAGAGTCTGTGCTAGGCTCATCGAGGATCTTCCTCCACCGCGATCACAATATCCCAATTATCTGAATCCTATCCTCTTCTAAGATGGGCACCGATTGAGCTGTGCAATCCGTTGAGTCACTCGGCTTTGCCATTGTCATGGGCAGTGATTCGCTGAGATGCGAGCTCTCTGACTGACAGTACGTAGTCGCTAGCATGCTCAGCGTAGAGAACGCTCCTGCTACACCAACGGGGCTATTTCCAAATCCTTCCTGCTTGTCGGTCAGCCAGTGAGTGACCACATCAGGAAGTAATGTGCCAACGCGATGGCCCTGGAGGCCACGTCTCAAGGTACAGGGTCAACAACAACAGAAATCAGAGCAGCCTGATTCATGAAGGAAAATACATGAATTAGTCCGACCCTTGTTTTTTTCTACAGAAGAACCCGGAGGTCAGACTGAATGTTGCAGACGTGCTTGAAAGACGTTATCCGTATCTCTCTTTGGAACGCGCCTTTACGCCCAAAAGTTCACTCGAGCAAAACGCGGAGTGGACAGAACTGGCGTCAGAGAGAGACCAGCCCCGGACATTGGAGTAGTTGGCGTTGATTTTTTGATCTATAGGAAACCGGTCTTCTTGGGATAAGAGAGCAGAAGTCTCGAGGCTTCTCTCAGTGTTTTAGCCAAGGCCAGTAACCTTTTATGCTTGAGTGCTGGCTTTTGCTTGTGCTGTGTTTAGCCCGACCCTTTACACATTTCATTTCCAGCTCTACGCTTACACACATTAGTCAAGCATTTCAGTCGTCCTAGATCTGTGGTTCCTCAACTCCGGTCCCGGAGTGCCTGCAACAGTCCACATTTTTACTGTAGCTCCAGCCAAGCATAGTTGATTCAACTTGTCAACTAATTATCAGGCTCTCATTGATTTGAATTGGGTGTGCTTGTCCAGGGCTAAAACAAAAATGTGTGCTGTTGGGGGGTACTGGATGTCTGGAGTTGGGAAACACTGGCCTAGATCAAACAGATCTTTTTTTTAATTGGAAAATATTTCTTGCTAAACTACAATCTGTTAGCTCCATTCTAACCAGGCATTGTGGTGCTGTATTTATCGCAAAGCTGCCATCTATCAAGGAGACAACCTGACTGATTCGATGAAAGACTTGTCTCCCCGAGTCTCCTCAGTCACAGGTCGCAAACACACCGAAGAGACCGACTGCATGCCGTGTAAAACGACTTGTCTGTTCAGAGAGCGAAGTCTCTGCTTTCAAGCAGCGTTGCCGAGTCATTGCCTTCATCTTTAAATGGATACATTAGGACCGCACGAACTGTAATTGACTGTTACTTCGCGTTCTTCTGTCAGTTGGAGTTTTGCTCCGAACGGAATGCCCCACAGAGCTGCACGCAGCAGACCCAACTGATAATTATGTGCCTTTGTTTCCCTGGTTGTGCAGCTGGTTGGAAGTGGATGAATAAGACTATGCGTGAAGGAACTTCACAAATAGGCATAGTTCATTTTTCAGTAAACAAATGGGTTTCCTATTGCCAGTTCTGATCAAGCAAACGTTTCTGTTTGGTGTAAAGAAAAGGCATTCGCTGTGTTCGGCCAATAAAATGTAGTTGTTTTTTTTCAAGAGCTTCTTCAGACTCAGTATGGCCTGTATGGCTTTGTGAGTCTTTGTAAGGCCCTGTGGGTCAATCTGGGTCAAGACTAGATCTTTAGCTGTGCTGAAGGTTTATTACAGTTTTAACACCATTCCTGCAGTCAGTTTCAAAGAATAATCTCTACCAGACTGTCTTTAATCAGAACCAGTTCAGATGGATCACTGATTTCCAAGGAGGTTTCCAAGTCTTTGCCAAGCCAGGGAGGTCCTGTAAGCCGTGCCCACTGGTGTTTGATTCACCATCTATTGATGGCAGCCGTAGCTCTTGGCTGACCTCCTCAACACTTCCCGAGTGGGTGTGTTCAAATTGGGGAAAGGGTGGGGGGAGGAGGAGTCAGAGATTGCTTTTTTAGAACATCTGTGGCTGCCATTTCCAGCAATCTAGGAACTGTTAACAGATACAGCTAATTAACAGATTAATGCAATGTTTAAATATTTTTTTATATTAAATATTATATTATTATATATAATATACAATTATTCCAGTAACTCTTTTTTTTTTTTTTTTTTCAAAAGTCATCAGAAGTGTTGTGATTCAAATCTTTTTCCAATAATTGGTGTTTTGACCACTCATCCGGTTTAAAATAAATCTGAATTGGGCTGCCTGTGTTGTACTTCAAAGTTCAGTTTCAGTCACGACTCCCACTACTGAAACAGGTGCGTCTTTGTCATTAATATCACAGCTCACCCCTGTTTGGTGTACTCTATGACTGGAGTGTGTTAACATTGGCCTGGCAGTTAGTAAAAAAATAAATAACATAGACAACACGCGTCTTTTATTCCAGAATTGCAGCTTGTGGTTGGAAAATATTTCCTTAATTTAATCAACCATTACATTTTTGAATTTATGATAAAGGAATGTAGCTCATATAATTTTGCGTGTGCCATTCCATAGGCTGTTTTTACCGGCACAATTTAAGATGTCTGTGCCTGTGTCCGTGCGTGTGCCTGTGTCCGTGCGTGTCTGTGCGCGTGAGAGACATTGAGACAGAGGCGTAACAGAGGGTAAAAAATATGTAACCTACGCATGAGTCAGGTTATTGACATCTGTGCAGGATTTTCTTCCTGGGGCTTCTTGACTAGTCACTAGGCAACGCTGAGATACTGCTTTTGCTACAACACACATGCTCAAATCTGTGGAGCACACAGTTTGCTAGTACAAATACATGTACCTTTTTACCATGCGTTCCTTTATTTTGAACATGTGTATAACGACATGGAGTCTTGCACACTTTGAATTAGAATAAAAAAAACGCACGTCGTTTTTTCGAAGGGGAACGCGATTGCTCTATTGTTACGTAGTGGCGCAGCAGACCGTCTTCGCGGTGGCGGGGCACCAACGAACTTGCGCTTTTTCGGGAGGTCCTGGGAGATCAACCAATTCCCAGCTGCCCCGTTTGGAGATAAAATTAGAACTACGACGACTCCACCTTGTAATATGGATATTGTAATATGGATGTTTGTACGTGAACATTTCCCAATCTAGAAAAAAATGACCTGTGCTTCGTTTGACGGCAGCAGAAAGTTGAAGCTTTATTTCAATCAAATCAATCAAATTTATTTATAAAGCCCTTTTTACATCAGCAGTTGTCACAAAGTGCTTTTACAAAACACTGGTGCTTTTATTTATTTGCACTGGTATGATTGCTATACATGCTGTTTGTAAGTGACTAGTCAGGTTGATGCATAGAATTAGGTATTAGACCAAAAAATGTAATTACGTTGGACATATTATGGGATGTTGACGTTAAAAATGGTCAAAGCTGGAACCTCCACAACAGCAGTTGTTTTGGATAGAAGCTACACTTCGGTTCGGGCCCATTGTCAGTTGCCTACTTTTCGCTGTTTTGCTTTATAACCTAGGCCTAAATTCACCGGCTCAGTGAAATCTCCAACTGTTCTTCACTGGCGCTGACAGGTCAGTTCGTGGCGTCGTGGTCTGGGCCAGGGAACCAGCGGCCAGGCAGGCAGGCAGTGGAATGTGTTGCCCTGTGAGAAAACCGTGTACACAATAGATGACCTCATCTGGTTCAGACTCGGCCAAGCTCAACCAGACAGTGGAACAACGAAACAGCCCCCGTAACCCAGCCTCACTCCCGGGTTCCTGTCTGTGGTTTGGGTTTGTGTGTGTGTGTGTGTGTGTGTGTGTGTGTGTGTGTGTGTGTGTGTGTGTGTGTGTGTGTG
>JACXGI010015285.1:0-17653 GCA_016801175.1 Esox masquinongy
TTTTTTTAATCTTTATATGTTTTCTTATTGTATTTCTATTATTATGATGTTTTCATTTGTTTTGATGTTTTAATTTGAGTATTTGTTTTTATGTTATTGTATTTTTATATATTTTTTATTTTATTTTTCTTTGTAAAGCACATTGAATTGCTTCGATGTATGAATTGTGCTATATAAATAAACTTGCTTGCTTGCTATTATCATCGTATTATCCATAAGGCCCATATAGTCTGGCCTACAAACTGTTTTTTGAGGCACAAACACATTTAAACTGTCTGAAATAAGAACATTGGAGTGTGTAAATAATCAAGTCCAAGTATCTTTACCAAACTTAATTCAAGAGTACAATGTTTTTTTCATACACCAGACACAGCCCTACCTGTTGCAGAGTGTAGTCATTTATGGAGGTCTAGGGGGTTGGATTTTCTCCTAAATTCCTGTATTTTAAATCTTATCCAGAACAACCTACAGAGGCAGTTAGGATGTAGCATGTAGATGTAATGAGGCATAAGGAGTTAATTACGATATTTAACAAGGGAAATTGTGTTGCAAGGAACGCCTTGCCCAGTGACAACAGAGGGGCCAGGTGATTCCACCTTCTCTGGACTCCAGAGAAGTAACATAACATCCACGGTTGATATTAATGGCTGAAAGGATATAACCACAACGAATGTGTCTTACAGCTTGGAACAGCAGTAGGTCCTCATATGTGTATGTTCTCCTTATAACCAATAGAAGTCACTGTAGGTTTACAACCAATTCACTTGGATTCAGGTTGTTTCTAAATCAAGTCAGCGTTTCACTCATTTCACTCAAGTACAATGTTTATGGCTGGTATACAAGGTATAGTGAAATGGAAATGAATAATAATAAAATTAATATGTAGACAATACAATATCAATAAAAAATATGCTGTATCCTGTTTATTGTTGTTGTTTAGATAACACATAGTAATAGTATTAAAAGTCAAGTATGAATTTTTATTACCAAAATAGCTGTGAGAAGCAAAAATTGGGCTCAAATGATGACGAAATCAGTTTGATAACAGGGCAAATCTACTGGATGTTACAAGGAAATAAATGGTGGGAGGGTAACTAGCCATTGGCCCTGAATTTCCTTCAGCCATGCCTCCACATCTTGCCAAGCTGTTCTGATTCTCATCACATTGCGTGCTCAACCAGGAAGTTTATGCCCGTACGCACCCGAGGGGAATATATTTCCTGGCCAAAAACTATGGTTAAGCTTTACAGACACCCAACATACCACAAGGACACATTAGAGGGTAACGTCAAGGCAGCCCTGTCTGACCCACGACCATCTCCACAGGGCATAGCGCAACATGATGAGGCAGCCCTGTATGAGACACCACCCCGCCCAGCACAAGACCAATACGCACCACTCTATTGATATTATCGGTCTGCTAGGATTTGACCACATAACCGGAACGATGCAATTTTTCTGAGAGACTTAGACAGATATGCCACTCGATGGCCCTACTGGCAGGCTCTTTCGAGTGTGACAGTTACTGGTTAAAAACCAAATAGAGGGTTTCCTTAGTTAACACAGGAACAGCTGTGTAAAACAACAGAAGGGATGGTGTCGACTCAAGTTAATGCGGTGACTACCTCAATGACCGAGAAACGACAGAGAAGCTTTTTCCGTCAACTGTAGAAGAGTCAGACAACGTATTTCCAGACAGGAGTTATACCCAGGGAAAAACCTACATTACAACAATCACAATGCATGATTTAGGATTTCAAATCTACTTTTGCCTTACTAACTTTGGTGACAAGCTCTGGGTCACAATGACTTGTTTGAGATTAATTGGAAATGTTAATATTGGTCTAATGATATGCTGTAGTCTCTGATAATTTGCTATGTTGGGTCATCGGAGACATTGGGTCATCACCTCAGTTTCCTAATTGGCACCGCACACCTGCACTGGACACCTCCAGACAGAGAAGCATTATTCAAGGGAAACATTAACACGTCACTGGAATTATGAAACAACATGGACAGGCTTAGCGTAACATGTCTAATCCAGTTGTATTACATTCTAAATTGACCTTAGACCTTTCCCAACCCCATTATCAGAGTAAGACCTATTCTATAACTGTCTTTTGTGCTTTTCTGGATCAGACTGAGTTGGCTTTTTTCTGTTATGTTTTTCCCCGAAAATAATCGGACATCATAATTCTGATTCAGATACCTCCAGTATGCAGATTGTGCTTTGAGAAGTTTTTATATTGCCATCTACTGGTCAAATTATTTTACAACATTGTGTTTAGCCAATATGCAAGACAGGTAACAAGTATTTGTGACTATCCGGGGTCAGATAAATCTGGCTGTTCTTGAGTATTTCTTATCCATAATTAGAATATATTTGGTCACGTTATTGTCTTCATGACTCATAATACGTGCGCTAGCAGTATTTATTTATTTCAGAAAAATAAACAGCTTAAGGGAATAACTATTCATTTTGGAACCTTTGCTATGAATACAATAATTTCAGGTCGACCTCTAAAGCACTACACCCACACCGGAAGCAAGGTAGAAATACATCCGCCAGCTGGACAGCAGTTAACGGCTAGTTCATAAGCGTTATGCAAGCAACATTAACGATTCGGTAGAAACTATATGACGTCCGGTTTTCGTATTTCCCTTCAAAATAAACGTCTGCGGTGAAAAGCTATTTTTACATGCTATTTTTGCAGCTTTGCGTAGTGCATTTTATGAAAATATGTGTTAAAAAGAATACCTACACGGGGAAAATATAAACTAAAGATAATTACTACTTAAATAATACATTATATAAGGTAAATAATATTATCAGTACCATGGAGTACATTGACAAATAGTCTGAGCTTAAGTAAATCAATCTAGAGATCATATTTAATATTTAAAAAATAAAAAAAAACACTAATTTGATTTTATAATCTAGAATCAGTTGGACTGGGGATTGTGTCATACATCCAGCAACATCATATTCTCCGCCCCACTCTGTAGCCTCCAACATAATAAACTGGGATACACATAGCCCCATAGCACAAAAACGATTCTAGGCGGCACAGTAAAAGTATTGTAGGAATTATTCAGAAGAATCCGGAGAATCTACACACACACACACACACACACACACGTGTGTGTGTTGCCATATCATGGGGCACTGGATAATTGGGAGAGTTTTTTTTTTTGCTCCACCCACACCATTGGCCACAATGATATAACGATATAAAGCAAAATGATTTAACATCCTTCCAACATTCCATAGCATTATCAATCTATTCAAAATGCGCAATGTTTAAACTTCATTAAAATCAATTTTCGTCACCTTAAATTGTGGACCTTTATTTTAAAGGCGAAATTACGAGACATTCCTAAGAATCTACAGTTGTTGCTCACGGCCAGCTTCTTATACGTGTATTTAGCTGCAGTTCTTTAATCAAGTGATTTAAGACATTTCTAGCGAAAAATGATTAAAGCTATTTTAATATTTAACAACCATGGAAAACCACGGCTTATCAGATTTTATGAATATTTTGTAAGTATTAAAATGTTCAAAGTCTAATAATCACTAGGTATTATTGTAATGTTATGTGCCAGCTGTGTTAGTGAGCTATGATAGCACCGTTTGCTAGCTAGCTAAACACTTTCATTTATATATGAATTATATTTATTTTATGAAGCCCTTTTTACATCAGCTATACTCACAAAGATACCCAGTCCAAAACCCCACAGCAAATATTAAGATGTTGAAGCAAAACAGAAGGCAGGAACCTAATAAGACATTTAGAGGCGTCGGACTGCTATGTCGTATTGTACCATAACCATGAAACGTAATGTATTGCCATTCATGTAACTAGCTAGCTAGCTAGCTGCGTTGTAGCTACCTTCAGATAACCATCGAATTTTCACTGCAATAAACCTGTTTGCTAGTTATTAACTATATTTCTTCTCAGGCAGAAGATCTGCAACAACAGATCATTCGAGAGACTTTTCATCTTGTTTCGAAAAGGGACGATAACGTCTGCAACTTCTTGGAGGGGGGAAGGTAGCTATCGTTAGCATTGCTAGCAAAATTAGCGTTGAAGAAAAATAATTGTTCAACAACACTGTCAGTATTGGTAGCAAAATCAAATGTATTGGCTGTTTAATTATGCATGCTTTTGAAGTAAACGCCCTAAAGCGTTTAGAATTCAGGTGGAGCATTCAATAAAACATTTAGGTAAATACAGACACGGGTTAATTCTGTATTATTTCTCTTCATTTGTAGTTTAATTGGTGGTTCGGACTACAAGTTGATCTACCGACACTATGCTACGCTGTACTTTGTGTTCTGTGTGGATTCCTCGGAGAGTGAACTGGGGATTCTGGATTTGATTCAGGTGAGTGCTCATCCATCAGATTATATTATTGAAGCATGATCAAACCATGCTTTCCTACAAGGGTAGGGTTGTATGCAGGGCCGCAGGTGATGCGGGTAAAGGTGGATATGATTCATGGGTCCTGTGGCTTGGGTGGGGGGGCGCTGATCGTAACAATGGCAGTGTTGTCTATAAGTGAGGGGACCCAGGCATATATCTTTTCAGGGGGCCCTGGATTCCCAGCCGCAGCCCTGGTTGTATGGATATAAGGCTACCTGTATGTATTTATCATTTATTTAAACAGAGCAGTATGTGTTTTTCCTTTATTTAACTAGAGTATTACGCATTTGTTGTGTATTTATTCAGAGTGGGATGTACTTATCCTAGAATATTACACATTGAAGTCACACCTCAATTTACTCATCTGTGTACTATCCAAGTTGACTGTTTATCAAATGCGCGTTTGAACATGTTCATGAAAGTGTGGTGCTTGTCAGGGATGTCAAGGTGACAAAATGTTTACGCGTGCTTGAGATGTGACTGAGATGCTTCTTTGACCTGTTCTTCATGACCGTTGAACTCGTAACATGACATTGTAAAACCTGTTTGTAGGATGTTTTATCTGAGCCTGGGCTTAATCTAAGATTAGATTGTGTGTGTTGTGTACATACACATACACATCCATTACTAGGTACAACAATTTAGTTTGTGGGTGTCTTCCACCTTGCTTACAGAACAGCCTGAATCCTCTGGACCAAAGATTTATGACCTAGACTTTTTAAAAAGAAAAAATGCGTAAGAATTACAGACGTTTTCATGCATGGTCCCCCGTGATTTAAGGGGACCACAAGTATTTGGAAAAATGAACATACAGAGTAGATTGTGTCACAAACGTCCAGGTGGTTACCACTAGTAATATTGCATACTACAAGTGATATCTCCTGTCGTCTGCTGCCCAACTGTAAATAAGTATTGAATTAACAAAAAAAGTTGGCCACTGGCGACAAACTCACTGCGCGTTACTGAACTAACCGGTGCTTTCAAGTAAATCTACCAAATGTTATGGGCACACCTAATGTTTTGGTTATGTCTCCAATCAGTTTGTTCTGGTGCATCATGATGGAGATGCATAGCAATTGACTTGCGCAGACAATTCCTTGGTCCTTGTGTTGTCAGACACCAGCAAACGAGTCCAAATATAAAGCCTAGAATCAGGACTAGAGATTGACAGCCCTCTTGTGCATGCGCTAATTATGCAAACAAACACATCTGACTACTAAGAAACAGCTGTGAAGCCTGTTTCCCAAATAATTTTATTCACTTCTAATCCACAGTCCTGGAGTAGAGTCAAAACAACACAACTTCTGTCACTGTCCCAATACTTATGAACTGCATTGTATATACAGTGCCTTGGGAAATTATGCAGATCACTTTCCTCACCTCTCTTTTTTGCCGGACCGTGTAAGTGGAGCCGGCCAAGAAGAGCGAATGTCTCTGACTGACTGACTACCCCTTGTTAAATAGCGTAGTGGTTAGAGACGTGGACTGCCAAACAACATGTCCTGCATTTGAATCTCGTCACAGTCAAAACCAGTTATGCATTAGAATTTGTAAATTGCGACTATTTCTGGTAGATTTTCGAAGTGCGCATCCATGCATTTTTTGGGGGGAAATCTCAGCTAGATCACAACCCCTTGGGCAGTAAAAGAGTAGGGGTTTCCACGATTCTCTCGTCTTTTCACTTGATGAAAAAGTCAGTTATCGTCTCCTATATTGATAGCTATTGTGTCAATGTCATTCCCGAATGAAAGAAAAACAGACGTTGTTGTGCCGTTACATGAAATAGCTTTGGCTGTGTAAAGTACATCTTCTGTCTCGCTAGAAATTGCTCAATTCTTATGACTATTCCAAGTAGTAAGTTAGTAGATACTAGTAAGCCTATTACTGGCTAATAAGCTGTTAAAACGGCCAGTGGCAAAAGCCATACAGTTCATAGATGCTGTTTGTGGTGGAGGTAAACTTAATAAGAAACGTGAGTCAGTTTAACACAATGCTTAATGGTGTCTAGCAAAATATTCAAATGTGGTGTAATGTGAAATCATGACAGAATGATCTAATGTTGAGAGGCTATACCGACACTCTGTAGTGGTTAAAGACATAGCCCCTCACGTGGAAGACCCGGGTTCGAATCCAGCGAGGGCAAAACATTTATCACTTTTAATTGTGGGCCGGCTGAACTAGGCTTGCCTGGCTCCTTTTCTGATTCTCAATTCATCCTTTTCTCAAACCCTGGCACTGAAAAGCATCCCCATTTCATGATGCTCCCACCACCATGCTTCACCATAGGAATGGGATTAACCAGGTGATGAGCGGTACCTTATTTCACCGGATGTAGCGCTTGGCATTCAGGCCTAATAGTTTGGCTTTGGTCTCATCAGACCAGATAATCTTTTTCCTCATGATCTGAGTCCCTTCTATGAGGTTTGGCAAACTGCGACTGGCATGTCATGCCATTTACTCAGTAGTGATTTCCATGTATCCATTCTTACATAAAGGCATGACTAATGGAGTGCTGTACTGATGGTTGTATTTCTGGCAGGTTCTCCCATATCTGCAGAGCAACATCTGAAGCATTTTATAGTGATCATTGGGTTCTTGGTCACCTCCCTGACCAAGGACCGTCTTCTTGCCCGGTTACTTAGTTTGGCCATAACACAACAAAATGTGCACAAAGTGAAATGGTCTGAATGTTCCAAAGGCACTGTATAAAATAATTGGGGATTTTATTTTTTTAAAGAATACATCAGAAACAAAAAAACTAAACAGATTTTTATTGGACCTGATAACCTTGGCCAGGAAAACATTACAGTTACCATGACATAACGGCCAGCCTGTACTGTTAACACCAGGCAGGATTGCTCCCCTGATGGCTCAAGCCAAATCCGGACATTGCCATCATCATTGTGCAACAGGATCTGGTATTCTTTTTTTTCCATTGCTCATTTGCCCAGCGTTAATGATCACATACCAGCTGGAACCGCTTCTTCTTTTTAGACAATAGCCCACAAGGACCAAAAGGATTTGGGTCTCGAGACGCTGCTCCGTGCAGCCCTTGTGCTGGGCCTTTATTTGACTATTTGTGGCCTGCCTGTAAACTTGCACTGTTCTTGACCTTCTCCTTCGACCATCCTTTGATGGCCCTGAGAACCTCCCAAGTTGCCATGGCAGTATGTTTGGGGTTGTTGTCATGCTGCGCGATGAAGTGGAATCCAATGGGTTTGGAGCCTTTTGATTGGACCTAATCAGCTACGTTGTCTATGTGGGTGCAGTGGCAGCCATGACATGCCCCTCCCCACGCCACATTCAACGGATGTGGTGGTATGCGGTGAATCTTTGCTAGTTCCTTTTTTGCCCCCCAATACATTCCTCCTGCTATTAGTCTGGTATGTTAATCTTTGTCCCATGTGCCCAGCAGACCCTTTCACAGTACTCTGCAGTCTCTGTTAGGCACTTTTTAGCCAAATGTGACCGGGGCGTGTTGTTTTTTGAGGCTCACGAGATGTTTGCGATGCAGCTTGGCCTCTGTAGTTCTGCTGGTGAACCCGTCTGGGGATTGTAGAGGCTATGCTTATTTTTTCTGCCCAGTGACGTTCGTCGATGCGTCTTTTTTTTTTTTACCTGAACGCCGTGTTCGAGACGTTAATCAGAAACACCTGTTGAGCCAATTTGCTCATTACCTTTGGTGCCTAATAGGGAGACTGTGTACGAAGTGTTGTTACTGGTAAACTGTGACATCAAAAATACACTCAAATAAAAGCTGAAAAATTGATATTTTAACAAAATCCTGGTAGTGTAGATCCTACAGGAGAAACATTTTTCTCTCTATTATTGAAGCAATAGTCTCTTTGAATGATGAATCAATTAGAAATGAAGGGTTATGTGCGCGCGCGCGCACACCCACACACACGCAGGCAGGGTAGTTTTTCAAGGGAACAAACAACCACAGAAAACCTGCTCTTAACACCCTGCGGCGTGTACTGCGGCCAAGCAGGCTGCTGACAGCTCCACTGCTGCACCAATGAACGTCTATGATGTTGTGAAGAGGGAGAAAACGTTAACGGACTACGTCCATGACAAAGTCTGTGAATACGGATAGAGAAACCATATGGACATGGCTTGTCAACAGTAAGTGACATATTAACTATGCCTGCCTAAGGGCTTACTAGCAGTGACAACCAGGATTCCTGTGAACCAACTAGTGTGACTACCCCACATGTTGGATTGAATGTGTATTGTGCCATGTTTATGTAATCATAGATGGATATATTAACTAAATAATTTTTTTTATCAAGCTTTTAATTGTCACGTTAAATGCAAGTATCTTCATGAAAAACTGATGTTATTGTAATATTTTGATAACTATTTATTTAAAGTAATGATGTACGTTGCATCATATTTATGCAAAAAACAATTGCTTGTATCAGCTTTTGTCTCACATCACATGCAAAACTGTGGTATAAATCAATATTCTGATGATTTGATATTTACGTACAATTCAATTGTATTGTTTTTTTAATTCAGTTTTAGCCAGTAAAAATTCAGTCTGGGCCAGGAGATTTCAGACCAACTGACATGTTAGGGCCAGTGAGAAAAAAGTTAAGTCTCTGATAGCATAAATTGAAGAATATTGTAAATTATTATAAAAATCACAAATGTCGTCATGAGTTGGGTTTGTATTGTATAGATTTTACAAAAAAACTTTCTCCAAACTCTCCATTGCAAGAATACAATCTTAAATTACGAAAAGACCTATTATTTCCATCAGCCTATTATTGGTCTATTCCCAGAGGAAGCGCAACGTCTTAGAACCACTTTAATGTGCTTCACAGTCCGCCAACATAGTGTCCTAAGGTCAAGATTTTCGTGGGGTCACGAAATGCATATCCCAGCTGAACTGCATCCGTGAAATGTTTATCCGACACCCAAAATGTAAGTCTGATTTGTTGTAAAATCAATACCCATTCTGACTGGTATCTAAAGTCGGCCATATCCGAAATATGCCAGGGATGAGGGATAATCAGATCTTAATTTTGTCGGATTATTAGCATATCATATAGATATGTGTCTGAAAGACAAAAAGGCTGCATTAAGTCCGCTAAAGTGTTTTAACCTGTCTGGCAGTGGCCATTGATGTTGCACATGCATTTTATATTATAGCTGGGCCAGTCTGATTTCTCACAATCTACAGTTTCCTATTTTCATGAAGACAACCCTGTTTTAAAATGTGGAGCCAAGAAGAGTGTTCATTATAAACGCATCTCGCTCACTAGCTAATGTGTGCGTTTTTGATGTATTTGTTGAATAGGATATTGCCTGGGTACAAATTAGGGCTACCTGGTCTGTGTACATGTGTAGGGCTATAAAGGTGTGTGCGAGGTTTCTGATAGTAGGCAAGTAATTAAAATGAACGTCCCTCAAGAGTTACGGTGCTACTATTTTATCATCACCCTACACACATAATGAACAATGATATTGGCTATTCATTGTGATGTTGAATGATATAATGAATAAACTAGTTTTCCAATTCTTTTACAGTAGTACTAGTCTAACCACTACACTTAGTAGCCAACAAAAAAGCTTTTGATCACGTCTCCACTTCCCGCTATATGCAAATGCCTGTCCATTCCATTACCGTGGAAAATAAGCAGTTGAAACAATGTTGAGCTCAAACAAACCAATGGTGTCCTAGAATATATGCAGCTACGAGAGATGCATGCAGAAAAAAAAAACCTGTTAACAAACTGCAAATTGCAGAAAATATGAATACGATATATACTATTATACATATATCTCTTACGATTTTCTAATTATAATTTTGTTTATATTGTAGGCTAATTGTTAACGCTTTCCTACCGAAAGTAACAAGAGAAGACAAATAGAAAATCATTTGCAAAGGTCAAAATAACATTGTCTATCTGCATGATCTGCACAACATAACGGGAGCAGTTATAATGAATTATAAAGTTATTATGAAGAATCCATACATCAAATAGGCCTATCGTTAGCTAATAAGGCACATAAAATGCGCACAGAAGTGAAGAAATGGTAAGAAATTAAATCTATTTTCACCCCTGATCCTCAGATGAGTGACTTGAAACATCTCTTGCCAGTCACCAAAGTGTTCCTGACTACTTGTTTAATTGAACTGGTGGAGGGCATATCTCACCAAATGCCACTAAACATACTCTGCAACCAGAATTGTTATTGGGATTGTTATTGAGATGAAATCGTAAATCAGGATAATTTTGGCCAGGATAATCGTGGCATGAAATTCTCATATCATCCCACCCCTAATATATAACAAATGTTCAAACCACACGGTTTCTAAATGAGTGAATTTGTGGCACATAACATTGTTCTGAAATAATTGTTATTTTAGACTCATGGATAATTTCCTCTCTAGGTGTTTGTGGAAACCCTGGACAAATGCTTTGAGAATGTTTGTGAGTTGGACCTCATCTTCCACATGGATAAGGTAAGTTTTACTCCATGAGAAGAATGTACTAAGGCAGTTATGATATGTATTGGATTTGGCTAATATTTTCTATTGTGTCATAAGCTTTTTGAATCTCTGTGGTTTTGTCTAAATCCAAACTTCCAGTAGTATGATGGCTAAACATTGGACATGGAAGGTGTTTGTAGTGAGAAGGGTTACAGTCAGTAGTGAGCTTCAGATTTGTTCATTCATTGCACAAGGCAGTCAGTCCTTTGTATCATTGAGTTGGTTTCTTCTAGACCCCGCACGGACTCTTGGACAACAATAGCCCTGTCCCAGACTCATGGACAACAATAGTCCTGTCCTAGACAAGATTTTATTTGTGGACTTATTACTGGATCAGTCGACTTGTCAATGTAAATTATTCTTCAATAGGCGCACCCTCTGTGTTTTAGTAAATCTAATTTGTTCGATGCTGTATTCCACTGTTTGATGAAATATAAGGAACAGGTAATTCATTTGGGGTATTGAAGACAAAAAAACACATTCCCCTCCTGACTGACTGCAGCTGCTAGCCTTGCCAGATTGAGCCGCTATTACATTACTATATACACTCCTCATGTTTCTCCTGATGTTGCTGAATGCCAATAGGTTACAAAAATGGCCTTGCTCCAACTATTTGAGTTGTGTAAACCAAGTAGAAATTGAAAAAAGGGAAGACAGAAATGCTACCAAGACAGAAATGTTTGGCGTGGCAGGAAAAGGATCGCGGATGAGAGAATTCCATTGAATTTTGCTTTGACTACTTTTTCCAACAACAGTGGCGTTCAAATCTGGCCCTCAAAGCCAGTTCCACTCCATTGTTTCATTGCAACCCCCTAATCAGGGACTTATTTAGACCTGGGACACCAGGTGGGTGCAATTAATGATGAGGTAGAACAGAAGGCTAAGTCCCTTATTAGGGGGTTGCAATGCAAATATAGAGTTGAACTGGCTTTAAAGGCCAGATTTGAATACCACAGACCTAGAACCTTGAAATTATACATTTAAATATATAGAATAAACCTCCAATCTTGCTTCAAATGTCTGATTATAGACCACAGGACTATACTTTTATTTGACGACAGGGCCGTCGCTAGGAATCCAGGGCCACCTAAAAAGATTTATGCTTGGGCCCCCTCACTTATAGATGACATTGATATTATTCCAATCAGTGGTCCTTGGGCCAAGCCATGGGTCCCTGAATATCCTCTTTTCCCCCGTTAGCTGCGGCCCTGTTTGACAACTATCCTGGTAAGATGTTTGTAATGCCTTTATTCAAGTTAAATGCTGAACAAGCTCTAGCACAGCCAAAGCTTTGCGCACAAATATCCTATCTCTTAAAAAAGTCCTGCAAAACGTTAAAATCCTATATGCTTTGTGACATTTTTTATCATTAACGACAAAATGACCTTAAACAAAAACCAAGTAAATTGTTCTTAATTGAAATAAATAGCCTAACAAACAGCCGGTAATATGTTGTCTATATTGCCAGTGGTCATAGTAGCCAATTCAGGCAATATTGAACAGTACAGTAAATGTGTTAACTTTTTTTGAGCTATTGCTCAATTCATGCCTGGCACATTCACCACAGCGTGTTCCTATTTGTCAGCAACTTCTCCAAATATGTGGTTATTGTTGGCTTTGGTGTGATTCTTTTCCGTTTATTTTATCTGCCGCACAAACACGGAACACAGACCTGATTAGAAGTGATTCCAAAATTGCTAATGGGATAAATGAATAGTGAAATGCAGAAATCATCACATCTTGCTGTTAAGTCTTAGGGAGAAAGATGAGTTCACTATTTAAGTCTATAGGTGCTTGGTTTGAGTAATTAACACCTCATCCCACAGACTGGCTGGTTCAGTACAGCCACAGCCATGTATTAGGAAACATGCAGAACGCCCAAAGTGGAAGCCTTGCTAAGGCCATGCTGAGTGGAACCAGTTAGTCTAAACAGGAGACCAAACACTGCTGAATGGATCCGGGTAAAGGGATGTGTTCTAGTGTCTTGTAGCCATACATCCAGAATCGGGCCGTTGTTACAAGTTCCTTGGAGGTCTCCAGAATGTAGTGTTTTTTCAGAATGGTTTGAACGGACCGCTGGCTCTCCGTGACATTTTGTTTTTCGATGTGAAAGAGTGTGACCCTGCCCTCGTTCCCATCGGTGCCGCTGGATTGGTGCTACTTGTTGTTGGTCGTGGTTTTCAGACCAGCTGGAACTCCTTTAGCGGGGAGTTGTACTGCTACACTACAGAAAAAGGGACTTCTGATCAGTGATTTACAATATTTAGTTATGTTTCTTCCACATACTACCCCAGGGTTGCGTTTAGGGTGGTTTTGGGGTATCTGAGTGCCCTATTCCCTATAGTAACCACCCGTCTCCTCTCAGATGACCTAGATGTGTTCAATTAAGGGTTCAGTTGGGCACAGAGACGTGCAGAGACATCATGGTTTAATTTAGCAGCAGGAAATTGAAGTCTTATGGCATTTCAAGTTGAAGTAAAAGCTATTTGCCAGTAGTCAGTCCGTAGTATGATCCATGGAGAATGAAAAATGCTCTGTAGTCTATTTAAATCTTTAGAATTACTCTGAAACTCTGGACAAAGACCTTTTCATAATTAGCTTTTATTCATATATAGGCCTAAACAAAGTTCTTAGCACAATTTTATTGTAATTTTCCCAGCCTTTTAGTTTTCCGATGTATTGTACGTGTTTAACTAGAATTTGATTGCATAATAATATTATGCTACTTGAGGTCTGATTAACTGTAATACAGCGCATTTTTCTTTTGAAAAAGACAGGAAGCTGAGTAAATGTCATCTGCTTAAATGCTGAACTAGACTTCATTGACTCACAGATTTTTCCCCATGTTTTGATGGTTAATGTTGTGTGTCATGTTAAGTTGGTGTTGAAATGTTTATTCTTGAAAGCTATGCTTGCATTGCATCTAGTTGAAATTCGTTTGTCATTAGCAGTATGAATCAGCAGAGTTTTTAAAACGTCTGTGGGGATTTTTGTGAAGATCTGTGGAATTATGCAGAAAGCTTTTTTGTTACCTCTGGTATATGTGTACATCATGTAGTTGAATCAGACTCATTTTATACAAATAAGGTAATCTGTTACACATAAAAGGACATTACACGGATTTACTGTTGATGAAGAAAAATGTCTACTTCTCTTAGTACATTCATTGTAAACAGATATGAAAACTGAAAAGTGAATTAATTCATGTATTTCATTTATATTTTATTTATATATACGAAGTGTTGAGAGAAAGAAAGCGAAGTATGGTAGAGGTCTTCACTAATATATCAGAAATCCGATTATCCGGCATCCCTTTCGTTATGCGACTGAGTCCGATGAAACGTTATGTAGCTGACCGTTGGATCAATCATGATCCTAGGATATAATAATAAGAAATATCTTATAATATATATCGTATAAAGCGGATTTACCACACAGACCGTTTGTCACAAAGTTTTAAATTAGAGAGAACTTTCTGAAGAAACAAAACTGTACAGCAGAACATTTACTAAGCTGTGTAAGCCATTAGACTCGCGGGACAGCAAAATGCACGTGAAACGTTAAATTTTGACTGCCAGACAAGTTACAACAATTTCGCTGGCCTGTGTGGAAATAGAGCAGATATTTTCTTCTGGTACATTTGGGTCTGATATGTATCCGGCACACTTTAGATTTGATTTGCCGTATACGAAATTGGGTTGTAGTTTAACAAACGTGTGTCAGATAGGAAGTCAAGTTCGGCTCAGATATAGTCTACATTTTGGATCCGCTGAAGATCTCTAGCAATAAGTACACAGTGATTGCGTAAATTCACTGTTAGCAAAATTTCGGATAGCCAATGCTAGCGTAGTTTGTTGGCTATCCGGAATGCATCGTTTGTGGGCGTGCTAGCATCATAACACCAGTTAGGCTGTGTATCAAGGTTTAAGCATAGCAAATTTGTGTGAAGGAAAGTCAGCTTACTACAATGGTCAAAATTGGAATACGTATTTTACATTTTATATTTCTGTACTCAATTAATATGCCTCATTGATTTAATTCTGAAACAACCACCAATGCCAGCTAGTTAGCAAACCAGCTTGCTAGAATTAGGTAGCCACCAGTCAGCTAATGTAGCGATCTAATATTGACATTATATTTAAGAGGTGAAACCCACCAGAAGCACCAACTATCTCGGCCACCTGCCTCCACGCTAGGGGTGTGCGGATTGATCCCAGTGTACAGATTCTACATCTCGTTTTTGAAGATCGATTCTAGCGTCAATAGGATCGATACCAGTTTCATTTTTTCTCTAAGTTGTAGCCTACCCATTTCACCAAAGGAGTAGAACTGTCCCTCTGTAAACAACATTCTGTTGTCGTGAACACATCTCAAGTGCTTTTCCAGCTCCATTGCTGTTGCTTATGCTTACGACTGTGCACTCAAACAATGAACATATGCGTCGCGCTCGCAAACTGTGCCACAGTGCGCGCCCTGACTTCCGGCGCCGAGCGCTAGTTCAACCCATAGGCCTACATTTACTGCATGCATGAATGCCATGGGCCATGACTGAACGAAAGAGGAGCATCGTGTGAAATATAGACTATATTCAGACATTCAAAAGGTATATTCAGCCCACTGAAACATATTTAAATTACTTATTTTAATGGAATTTATAACAATATACCTCAAACATTAAACATGGAAATAGGTAGTCTGTCTTAGGCTATAGATAGAATTGTTTTGGTATTTTACCTGGGTGATTCCCCAAGAGCTCTGGATATTACAAGGAGCTCTCCCCAACATGAAAGTACATAAGTTATCAGGGCTCGACAATAACGATGGCCCCGGGCCAGTAAAAAGTCAAGTCGGGACCAATCAAACTAGCAAGTCACTGTCCCGATTGGGCCACTGCAAAAAAATTAGAGATTGTAAAATAATCGCATTATAAACTCGACATCCTCCAGTTTTTTCGTAATCTGGCACACGCACCAAACTACCTTGCAGCTCCTTTTGCGCGCTGTTGACCAGTCAAGAGTTGAGGAGTGATGTGACGCCTGGCTGTCTGGTATTGTTTTTCAGAAAAGCATTTAAAAACTTGGGCTAGTCACTCAATTGAGGAAGGCAGTGAAGGATAACTACGAGCTCGAACGAAAGCGAACATTTTTACCTCAATGCAAAAAATATTTGACCTGTTTCGACGTCAATGGAACTCAGATGCACTGTCGCCTGTCCTTAGTTCCTGGCTAGAGCGGACAAATGTGAGTCTTTTTACAAAGGCACTGACAACTTTCGCAAACAATCCCCGACCAGCCATGGCAATAGCAAACAGCACCTGGTCAGCATGACAGCCAAGCGGGTGGATGACAATCCATCTTCAGGGCCCTTTGGTTGTGTCAGGAATTTTTAATGCAGATGCCCATTGGGTGATTGGAGACATAACAACCACATACCTAGTGTTTTGTTTGAAAGTCAAATGCTTTTTTTTAACTATACGGTCGGAAACCCACAATAATATAGTAGCGTCTTAACACTGCTTCTGGTTCCGATTAATGTATCATGTGTTGTATAAACAGTACCTTCCTCAAACTGCTTCTGGTTCAGATTAATTTATCATGCGTAATATAAACAGATGACTGTAATAGTTTGGTAGGTCCAATGCCTGAACCTTTGTCTGATTTCCAGGTCCACTACATTCTCCAAGAGGTGGTGATGGGGGGCATGGTGCTGGAGACCAATATGAATGAGATTGTGGGTCAGGTCGAGCTGCAAAACCGCATGGAGAAGTCAGAGGTTCGTCTGGGTTTGGTGTTTTATCTTGACCTTTTTTTTAGTTTCTGCCTTCAGTCCTGTCTTACAACTATGCTTTATTCACCACAACATACATTAAAATGCCATGTACAACTACACATACAACAATACACATAAAGATACAGTATACACACTAAACTGCACACTATACTCAACAATTCACTTCATAAAGGGACATTGTATGCAGTATGTTATGTAAAAGGAACATGAAAACAAGCATTTCTTATCTGTTCAATGTCAGTTTCCTTGTGACTGGTTTCTTAAAGTTTAAACCATTCTTCTGAAGCTTTTTCTATAAACATGAGTTCAGAGCTAGACTCTTAGTGTCTTATTATTGATAGTTTCTTTGATTACAAGGTATTTCACCCTCTACATGATTAACGCTTTAAAACCTCAGTGTGTCTTTTGACCTTATTTGCGTGTGCGCGTGTGTTTCAGGGCGGATTCTCAGCGGCACCAGCTCGGGCCGTATCTGCCGTGAAGAATATGAACCTCCCAGAAATGCCTCGCAACATAAACATTGGAGATATCAACATCAAAGTGCCCAGCCTCTCTCCATTCTGACCAGGGAGCCCAGCGGTGGTGTGGCTCAAATGGCTCCCTATTCCATTTATAGTGCCCTATTTTTAACTAGAAACCCCTTACACCCTTCTGGTAGAGAAAACTTTACACTGGTGCACTACAGCGGTGCACTAAACAGTTATAGTGGACAGTACCCGTCAAAAGTTTTGGATTGAGTTGAATGGGTTAGTGTGTACAAACTCTTGACTGGTACCGCATGTGTAGGGACTAGGGTGCATAGATAATGCACTATGTAGGGAATACTAGGTTGCCATTTGGGCCTAACCAGCTGGCAGGTGCTGCCAGTCTGTTATCTTAGTGTGCTATGTGCTACTGATGTCGTGGTCCCCCCCCCCCCCCCCCCCCCCCCCCCCCC
>JACXGI010015286.1:0-17648 GCA_016801175.1 Esox masquinongy
AAATCTTTGGAGGGAGCTGAAAGTCCGTATTGCCCAGCGACAGCCCCGAAACCTGAAGGATCTGGAGAAGGTCTGTATGGAGGAGTGGGCCAAAATCCCTGCTGCAGTGTGTGCAAACCTGGTCAAGAACTACAGGAAACGTATGATCTCTGTAATTGCAAACAAAGGTTTCTGTACCAAATATTAAGTTCTGCTTTTCCGATGTATCAAATACTTATGTCATGCAATAAAATGCAAATTAATTATTTAAAAATCATAATGTGATTTTCTGGATTTTTGTTTTAGATTCCGTCTCTCACAGTTGAAGTGTACCTATGATAAAAATTACAGACCTCTACATGCTTTGTAAGTAGGAAAACCTGCAAAATCAGCAGTGTATCAAATACTTATTCTCCCCACTGTACTCATCCTTATGTCATTATAATTTGGGTTGAATTGTTGACAAAGAACCTTGCACAACTGCATAAGAACAACAAGCTGATCTGAAGAACAGTTTAAGCATGCACTATCTACTGCACACAACCAAGAAAGGTCATATAGTATGAATCCAAGGAATTGCTGAAAGAGAGACACGAAAAAGCTTGACTGAATTTCCCAAAACCCAATCTAAATAAGCCTGCAGAAAATCCTTATGGGAAAATGTCCTGTGCACCAAAGGTCCTGTTATCTTAACATTACGACATTAGCTGTAATGTTAAGATCGCTAGGTAAGACAAAAACAGCTCAGGTGCAGTACTGTGCACCTCAATTTAGTTGCCCCCAAAGCAAAGTCAGTGCTAGAAGTGAAAAAAAAAGAACAATAAAAATTGCAAGCATTAGTTTAAAAAAAGCAGTGCTGGGGGTTGGTGGGGAGGGCTGTAGATAATTTTAGTCTATAGTTAAGGTTTCAAAAGTATTCAGAAAATGGGCTATGCTGTCCTAGCATCATGGAGAAGCTGGTCCCACCAGAGAACTGTGTATCCCACCCCTTTTATAGGACAGATTGTCAGTTTTAATTTGGAATTAAATTACGCACATTTTGTATATAGACTCCCATTTTATGGTACCAAATGTATTTGGCAGTTGGCTTCACAGCTGAGGAAGGGTGATGTTTTTGCATTGTAAGTGCATGCACAAGAGAGACGTCAGAGTCTAATCTTGATTCTAGGTTTTGCATTTGGAGTTTGTTTCTTGTGTCTGCCAACATGAGAAATAAGTGTCAATGCAAATCAAGCTGGCCATCATGAGGCAGATAAATGTGAATGAATTGCAAAGCGACAGACAAAAAATATTGCATACTGAGATCAACTGTTTAGTACATTAAGAATAAAGAAAGCACTGGTAAGCTCAGCAATTGCAAATGACCTGGTATCCAAGGAAGGCCTCTACAGTGGATGACCAAAAAATGCAGTCAGGCAGATCAGAAACACTCTCCAGAAGGTAGATGTATACATATAATTAAAAAGCTTTGTATCCTACTTGTGTGCTTTGCATGCTGTCCCTCACTCTGCAATGACAGGAACAGGTGTGGAGCTGGAGTTGATATTAATGACTGTAATTAACTAGTTTTTTACTTGGTTGTGACTGAAATGTGTTAGCAAAATGTGCCTTCCCTGCTCTTTTCATGTGACATGCATGAAACGTTTACTTATACTCATCCTGATATACAAACGGTATGCTAAAATAGCAGAAAATAATCTGAAGAAGGCTAATAACACACACTGTGTGTGGTGTGCCACTGTCAACCATGAAAACCAGAAGCTAAATTTACTGTCCTAATTGCAAACATTATGCTATCCGATACATTGTGTACATGGTACTGCATGCTCATATTCATCAGTGAAGTTAGGGTTCCTGTTAATACCCACATCATCAGCAATATGGAAAGAATGGGTTAAATTCAGTATATACTACACTAGTTGAATGTCAAACTAAGACATGACCACATAGTAAAATATAGAATAATTTGCAAAGACATCTCAGCAATCAGTCGAGAAGGTCATTCATTTCTGGAATCATCCTCGGGATCAAAACATCACTTAAACTTTTGGATTATCCAACATAGTTCTTAACTATCCGTACCAGTAACGGATTAACCTTTAATAGTGTTAGAAATCAGCCGTTTCGTATAGTGGTTGAAATAGTTATCACGTACCCGGTCATCAAGTGAGAGAGTAATTCAACTATTTATTGCAGCATTTGATAGTCTATTGTTCATGATGTTACAGACTCGATACTCGGTCTACAAACACAATCTCATCTCAAAGAACCAGTCGTACCTCTACTTTATAGACATCGCAACCCGGAATATACATCACAGTACTGTAAGCCCACTGGCTGATTACTGTCATGCTTTGACTGATTTACTGTCACGCTATGTTCTTTTGTAATCTAAACATAACAAGCATACATTCATACACTTCTGCAATAGAAAACGTAATCACACCAGTTCTTGACATTCTAGATAGTTCAGGTATTGACACAGCTGGATTCTACCTTCTACATGTTCACAATTTAGCAATTTAGTTGGCTTTATCCAGATTATCTCACATTCTTAAATGAGCTATTTAGAAACTAGACATGATAATGTGGCCACAATACTATGAGGGCCAGACTGGAAATTTAGCCAGGACACGTTTTTTTTTACAATTCTCTGATTTTTGTAGTTAAAGAATGATATAAGATGTTAAATAAAGACACTAGACAGACAGTAAATAGTAATGAATAAGTGTATTTTGAATGTTGCAATTCTAAAGGGTCCTCGTTGTGACTGTGTCTGTGTGTGTGTGTGTGTGTGTGTATAATTGTACCATGTGTGGAATCAATTCCTTTCCAATTCAGTCAATTCCACTGAACTTAATTTAAAACTGATGATCCCCATGGCCTCCGTTGAGATTCTTTTTTCAGTAAATTTAAATTTCAGTTAACTTCTGGAATTGCTAGAAATGAAATGGACTTGACCACAAACATGAGTGATGAGGATGCAAATGAATGTCAGGGAATATCAGCAGTGTTTCCTCCGTTCTGGATTAGAGTCCAGTGAGGAAGCATTTGGGAGATTTGAGTCTCATCACCAGTTCTCATCGTTCTGGAGCCATGTGCCGTCCATCAGTATATGGCCATGCTGGGCGGAGAACTGCCAGTGGGCTTTGTAGCGCTGGTCTCCTGCATCCTCCCCTAAGTCCCAGAGCTGCAATGACAGCTTCTCATCAGGCGTGTTTAGGAACTTCATAAGGTCAGATGTTAACCCCATTCGCTGGATGTCAGTGGCCCTTGGTGTGATGGTGGAGGCTAGGTACTTAGCCAAAGTGGCGCTGAGGTGTCTGGCTGCTGAAGTTGTCTGAGGTTGACATTGCCGAGAGTGGCCCCAAACGCTAATTCTGTTTTTCATAGCCTCCAGAGGACGAGATGCTCCAGCTCTGTCAGTCAGGATACACACACAGACACACACGCATGTAAAAGCTTGTTCATCACTTGATCCGTACTGTAATCTGCTGAGAGGAACTCATGTATCATGACATAATATGGGAACACACTCCCTTTTTGCTACTGTACAAAATTACAGCATAAACCACACAGAAAATCATTTCCATGCAAAATGTGATTTTGCAATATAAGTCGCCATCACCATTTGAACTCACAAAAAACTGCCTATCATGAGAAAATGTATTTGTAAATTGTAGAAATAAAATTAATAGAATACTAATTAAACGTTTCATACAATATAGTAATTTGATATAACAATACTCCATATAAAATGTAATCATTTTAGCTAACATATACAAAATCATACAAGTGCTATAATATAGTATAGTTGTAATAATCTTTACCTATTGTTTGTATTTCCAGTGGATGGATCAGTCTTGAGCAGGGTCACATCAGAGATGTTCTTCTCCATGGCTCTTTTGCATTTACTGACCCCAGATGCCTCATCCAGCTCCCCTGTGGTACTCTTTCTTTTACCCTGCTTCTTCTGTGGGATTGACCTGGGGTCATTGGAAGCCCAGATCCTGGAAACCGCTTTAGATGTCTTGGGCTGGCTCACCTTCTCTGCAAGAAAACGTTGCTTCAGCTGCAGCCAGGGAAGATAGGACACCTGACCAGCTTTTGCGTTGTCCTCTACATGAAGAACAGCACTCTGGGACAGTTGAGTCGGGTTTGGACTCCTCACAGCCTTCTGAACTGAGCTCTGACCATTACTGAACTCATTGCTGCCAGACGTCTTTACTGACATCCCAGCCAGCCTCATTCTCTCTAAATGCTGTTTATAGGTCTTGGTTTGTCTCACCATCTGTTTTGCTGGAAAACGTATCTTCAACAGCCGCCAAGGAAGATAGGATGTGACCTGACCAGCTTTTGCATTGTCCTCTACATGCTGAACAGCACTCTGGGACAGTTGAGTCGGGTTTGGACTCCTCACAGCCTTCTGATCTGAGCTCTGACCATAACTGAACTCATTGTTGCCAGACATCTTTTCCAACATCCCAGCCAGGTTCTTTCTCTCTAAATGCTGTTTGTAGGTCTTCGCTTGTCTCACCATCTTTTTGGCTGGAAAAAATATCTTCAACAGCCGCCAAGGGAGATAGGATGTGACCTGAAATGAGTGGAGAGTACGTTAATTTAAGGACTCAATGCTTAATGGCAAAGCTGACATTTATGTTGAGGTCTTTTGTTACCAAATATACCATGTTTAAACCATGTTTTGCAGTGTTTGCTTACATTTACACATTAAAATCAAACTAAACATTCTGGTAATGAATGGGCCATGCAGATTAACTAAATTCATGTGACAAGTTGTATTATTTTCGAATCAGTAGGTATAAACTGTATAATTAATGCAATTCAGAATTCAAATCTATTTGAAGAACTTCAAAAGAAGAGGAATAAAATTACTCACGTTATCATATTTTTCCATCTCTTCGTCAAAGTTTGGATTCATATTTCGGTTTGCGGATGAATGGAGGTTAGTAGTTTAATATGGTGTACTGAAGTTTAAAGATTCTATGAAGTGTTTAATTGTAGGATATTGTGACGTCATTCTGGAATTACACGTCATAATCAGGGTCGTCATAATCACGCCCATCAACCAGTAAAAACATGGTTGAATAAATGGTTTAGTTTTTACACGACACACTTTTTATGTTGCTTTAACACGGATTGATGTATAATAATAAACACTTGAAGTGTGAATTACTTAAAGCATATTTTTCGAAATAAAGATTTATAAATATATAAACCAATGTTGACTGACAGGGTTTTAGACATCGACTACTAAAACGCGCTGCATCTGCGCAGATTTGAATTGGAGAAGTAAAATACAAGTTGTGATATTCGATTTGTGTGACACACCAGATATCATGTAATATCAGGTTGATCAGTCTTTTTTTACTTTACCGGAAGACAAGAAAGGTAGCTAAATCTTTCTAGTGGACACTTCAGAGAAGACTATGATCATTCATTTGCAACACAAATAAAAACTAAATATAATGTAACAGAACCAAATAGTACGGTGGTTGATTGGGGACGGTGGCCGATTATAGGGGTCGTATTTTTTTCTACGTCATTAAGCAACTAGCTGAAAATATTAATATATTCACATACATTTCAAAAATGCTAATTATTGACACCTATAGCAGCTAACATTTTACGTAGCTAATAATCACAAAACATTGACGAAGATACAATTATTACTCGGTACAAGCAGGGCCGTGCTAACCCAATGGGCTACAAGGGCTGCAGCCCCTGGCAAGACCACTAGAGAGCCCCGAGAGTGAACGGCTAAATCGAAATTTTCAGTCGCATTTAGTTTGTGTTTAGGCCTAACTGTACGTCCATACATTAGCTAGCTATACATTACGTTATTAAAGAAGCTAGCTATGGGCTATCACATCTCGCAGGATTTGTGAGTTCACTGTATGTGTCAGTTTAAATTAAAAAACGTGATGCATGTGTCATGATACCACAATAAATATGATAGCGGAGTGAATAAGAGAAAACAACAGCAACTGAAAAGGTCTAGAAATGAACAAGTGCTTAGAAGAATGCCAAATCTTACCACTTTCTTCAAAAATAATTCGAAACACTTCAAAGACGCTGGCAGAAATGCTGCTAGCATAGCAACAAACTATCAGACGAAGGTAATTGTACTGCAAGGTTCCCGGAGGCTGGCGCGTCTACCTCAGCCACTCTTAAAACCTCCGGCCTTCACCAGCGCCAGAAAAACTGTTGCCGTGATAATCGCCATCGAATCAAATGTTTCAACGGACACAGGTGCATCTTTACCTGCGGAAGAGGAATAATTTGTCATGGTATCTACTGACGTAGCCTGTTGCGGTCCTATCACTGAGGAATGACGTTGTTATTGGGTTAGCAACGAAGAGCCCCACTATTGTGTCTAAGTACAGAGATGCGCTAATATTAGCATTAGAGCGAGTCTACAAAAACAGATGAGAACCTTTAGCAAAACCTTTTTGACGTGTTCAACGCGTAATGGAGAGAAAGTTCCAAGGGGGTGGCTTATTTACTCTCCTTTCACTGGAAATTTCCCAGGATCCCCTAGAAAATGGAAAGCTGGATGGACTTGAGCCAAGCAGTAACAGGCGCTGAAAGACATTGAAAGGACTGTCGGACACACGATGAGCAGCTCACGCACCGGCCACTAATACTAAAGCCCGTTGCACAAATAAATTACCAAACGGTACAGGATGTCTTGTTAAATCTGTCAGTAGATGATTCAGCCACAATGCTACCACTCATGATGATGTACGATCTCTTGTCAATAAAATCCTCAACCGACTTGAGGCTGCATTTTTATGCATATTTTGAACAAGATCATGCAGAGATTACAGACAACAAGCGCTATCCTTCAGAGAAAATATTTGGATCTGGTGACAGCTGTAGAAATGCTTCAGTCACTCTCAGGTTTTGAGTAAAATTAACCTGGCCAGTTTGAGGAGTTGAAGATTACAGCGAAACAAATATCGACTACACAAGATTACCGGTCTGCAACCACTTGGCAAGTATAGAACAAAGAGCAGATGTGTACAGGACACCTGATCCCATGAGAAATGTCGTGTACAAGTGTTTCTGGTTTGACGGTGAGCTACGTTAAAGGTACAACGCATACACAGAGACCCGCTACTACTATGGTTTTCTAACCGGTCTCAAAAACATATCCACGGAGATCCGCAATGCCTATTGTAATCTCTTACACAAATACAGCGAGAACCTACAAGGTGACTTTGAACATTAATTTGTTCAGTTTGTCATGTTTTGTAGCTCCTTAACTAATGACCTGTCATCTGGGAATCTAATATTAAACTGAGAGAAAAACCGCTACAGTACAAAGTGCTTTTTCCAACGTTGCACTCAGGATCTCTCTTGCCCTTAGTGTGAGCACTAAGCCACAGTGTGTAACTACTGTATTTAGTGAAAGCTTTCGAATTTGATTGACAGATGCGTACTTTGCTGTTATATAGCCTTAGTTAGGCGTGCATGCTAAAATTATTTGCTTTCCGTCCCTTTTGCTCAAGTTGGTAAGTAGGATAAACGTGCCCGCCCATGGAAATCAAATGCCCGTCCAACACGTTTGTTCCCGCGCCGAGCGTAGTCATAATAGGCTACTGGAGCGCAATTATTACGTCCTATTTGAAAGTTGTGAAGTGAGATCGCGGTATAATTTAACAACTGTATGTTAAATTAGGTTTATGTTTTTTTAATGCTCCAATACTTATTTTAGTTAGTCCTTCATACAGCATAGTCACCTTTTAGTAATGGTCAATTATTTAATTTAACTAGACATGAAAAGGTGGCCATAATGCTATGACGGCCAGAATGCAACTTTAGCCAGGACACATGTAAAACATCTAAAGAATTTAGAATTCTCTGATTTTTGTAGTTAAAGCAGGATATGAAATGTTAAATAAAGACACTATAGGCAGTAAATAGTGATTTGAATGCTGCAATTCAATAGGGTCCTCGTGTGTGTGCGTGGTCTTCTTTTCCTCACTTGTGGGGAGATGTTCCCATAAGTATAGTAAAACCTGAAGAATGTGACTCGTGGGGACAGTTTTTCCAGTCCCCACGAATCAAAAGTAAATTTCCGGCTCAGGGTTTAGGGATAGGATTAGGGCAAGGGAGCATGCAATTTTGTTTTTCTGGTCCCCATAAGATACAAAAACAAGGATGTGTGTGTGTTTCAGTTAATTTAAATTTCAGTTAACTTCCGTAATTGCTAGAAATGAAATGGACTTGACCCCAAACATGAGTGATGAGGATGCACATGAATGTCAGGGAATATAAGCAGTGTTTCCTCCGTTCTGTATTAGAGTCTACTGAGGAAGCATTTGGGAGATTTGAGGGTGTCTCATCACCAGTTCTCATCATTCTGGAGCCATGAGCCGTCCATCAGCATATGGCCATGCTGGGTGGAGAACTGCCAGTGGGCTTTGTAGCGCTGGTCTCCTGCATCCTCCCCTAAGTCCCAGAGATGTCATCAGAGATGTTCTTCTCCATGGCTCTTTTGCATTTACTGACCCCAGATGCCTCATCCAGCTCCCCTGTGGGACTCTTTCTTTTACCCTGCTTCTTCTGTGGGATTGACCTGGGGTAATTGGAAGCCCAGATCCTGGAAACCACTTTAGATGTCTTGGGCTGGCTCACCTTCTCTGCAAGAAAACATTCCTTCAGCTGCAGCAAGGGAAGATAGGACACCGGACTGGCTTTTGCATTGTCCTCTACATGAAGAACAGCACTCTGGGACAGTTGGTTTAGGTTGGAGCACGGCAGTTTAGGACTCCTGAGGTGAATCAGTTCCTCGTTGACAGGAGGACTCTCTTTCAACCAAGGAATATCAAGATGCTTTGCCTTCAAAGGGTCCGCTGTCAGGGGACAGGGAAAGTCATGACTGGCTTTGGCACCCGCTTCCACATGTGGCAAAGCACTCTGGGACAGCTGGTTGGGGCGTGGCTGCTTAGGCCTCTTGATCTAACTCATTTCCTGGTTTACAGGAGGGACACCATTCAACTAAGGACAAGGAAGGTCATGACTGTCTTTGTCACTGGCCGCCACATGCAGCACAGCACCCAGGGACATCTGGGTCAGGTCTGGACTCCTCACAACTTTCCGAGATGTGCTTTGCCCGCTATTGTACTCACTGCTTCCAGATATCTTATCCAACTCCTAAGTCTTCCTTTTATGTTGCTGCTTGGTAGGGTCAATGGAGGTCTTAATCTTGGAAACCAATGTAGATGTGTTGGGTTTGCATACCTTGTCGGCTAGAAAACTAGCCTTCAGCAGCTGCCAGGGAAGATAGGAGGACACCTGACCAGCTTTTGCATTGTCCTGTACATGCAGAACAGCACTCTGGGACAGTTGAGTCGGGTTTGGACTCCTCACAAACTTCTTCAGCAGCCGCGGTCGTGGAAAAATGTATCTTCTTGCCAAAAAGGATGCAACAACTCAAAAGATGCAATAACTCAGGAGTTTGTGGATTCAAACTAGACTTTTAATGAGCAATCATAAAAGCCGAGTTGACCTGCAGGAACAACTGTCTGGCCAACTCGGGACACACATATTTATACAGTGTTATCTTGTACAATCTTCCTGGCCACCCCTTATGCTAATTCTTGGGCGGATCTTTCTCCCCATCCGCCACCATTGTTTCTCAATCTTCCAAGATTCTCTCCTTGTTAAATATTGGTGGTGCAGGCTTCAGGGATTTGTATAAAAATAACAGAGCCATTAGGGCCCTATACATTTATTACTTGATTATTTAGATAGTCATTGATCATGTTATATATTGCTGATACATTGATTGCTGTTACCATAATGATTCTTTGTATTCTCACTCACGTGCCCATTGATTATACATTCATTCATAAAGGGTGATAGTTCAGAAACAATCCTATGTCAAACCTCTATACTCTTGCTATATACTTTGTTATATATTCTATACCGCCAAGGGAGATAGGGAGCTGACTAGCTTTGGCACTGGTCTTTTCAATGCTCAACAGCCCTCTGGGGCATTTGGGTCAGCTTGGCACTTGTGGGTTCAACTCCAGTGCCAGAAAATTGTGGAGAGTACATTGATTTAAGGTAGAATTCTTAATGGAAACAATGACAAAGCTGACATTTATATTTAGGTCTTGTGTTACCAAATGTACCTTGTTTAAACCATGTTTTGCAGTGTTTGCTTACACTTACACTTCAATTTCAAACTAAACATTCTGGTAATAAAAGGGCTATGCAGATTAACTAAATTCATCAGACAAGATTATTAATAGTATTATTTTTGAATCAGTAGGTATAAATTGTATAATTAATTTAATTAAGAATTAAAATAATTTTTAAAGTAAACTTTAAAAGAAGAGGAATACAATTACGTTGTCATTTTTTTACATCTCTTTATCCAAGTTTGGAAACACGTTTAGGTTTGCGGTTGAATGGAGGTAAGCAGTTTAATATGGTGTGCTGAAGTTTTAAGATCTTATCCAGTGTTTTATTTGTTGGATATTGTGTGAAGTATCTGGAATTACACGTCAAAATCAGGCCCGGCGTTGTGGGCAGGCAGAACTACTATGTCCCCCCCCGCCCCAAATAAAGAAACATGGTTGAATGAAAATTATACATAATTTAATTTTTACATGATAGACTGTTTAGTGTTGCTTTAACACAGATTGTATTAATCTGTATAAAAAAATTTAAAAAAAATTAGTTAACCAGTGGCATAACTATCGGGGGTGCAGGAGTTGTGGTTGCACTAGGGTCCGCGGTGGGTGGGGGGCCCATGCTTGGCCTATTTTCTATTTTTATGTTGTATTGTGTGTTTCTATGCTATTATCACAGTCACCATGCTACGCCAGTGCTTAAAACATATTTCTTGAATTGAGACAGTTGTGCTCAAAAGTTTGCATACCCTTGGAGAATTGGTAATATATGTACCATTTGTAAAGAAAACATGAGTGAGCAGGCAAAACACGTCTTTTATTTCTTATGGGATTCACATCCAACTGTACGTCATAAGAGAATGGCACAATCATAAAACAAAACATGGCAACAAAGACAAAAAATGGACTGACCCTTGTTCACAAGTCTGCATACTCTTAGTTCTTAATACTGTGTATTGCCCCCTTTAGCATCAATGAGTCTTTTGTAATAGTTGTCTATGAGGCCCCGAATTCTTGCAGGTGGTATAGTTGCCCATTCATCTTGGCAAAATACCTCCAGGTCATGCAAATTCTTTGGTCGTCTTGCATGAACCACATATCTGAGATCTCCCCAGACTGGCTGGATGATATTAAGGTCAAGAGACTGATGGCCACTGCAGAACCTTCATCTTTTTCTGCTGTAACCACTGGAGGGTCAACTTGGCCTTGTGCTTAGGGTCATTGTCGTGCTGGAAAGTCCAAGAGCGTCCCATGCGCAGCTTTCGTGCAGAAGAATGCAAATTGTCTGTCAGTATTTTCTGATAACATGCTGCATTAATCTTGTCATCAATTTTCACGAGATTCCCCGTGCCTTTAGAACTCACACACCACAAAACAACAACATTTAGCTGTTTTTAGTGATGTAAATAACACAGCGGGTATTGTATATGGGTCACAAATGCCTAAGACTTGCAGTGTGTTTTCATATCTTTGTTTTTCATGTTTTGTGAGGTTATCTAAACACTCACAGGCTTCAGAAGTTGAACATTTGACCGCCTGGTACAGTATCTCCATAGAATTCCCAGTGTTAGTCACAATGTTTCAACAATGTTTTGCCAGCCAGGCTGTCAGAGCAACCACATGACTGAAAACTATGAATAGGCCTTGTTGGCCCCTCCAAACAGCACTTATGGTTGTGACAATAAAGCTCTATTTTGGTCTTGTCACTCCAAATTACAGTGTGCCATAAGCTGTGAGGCATGTCAAGGTGTTGTCGGGCATATTGTAACCAGGCTTTTTTTGTGGCAATGGCACAGTAAAGACTTCTTTCTGGCAACTCGACCATGTAGCTTATTTTTGTTCAAATATAGTCATATTGTGCTCCTTGAAACAACCACACCTTTTTCCAGAGCAGCCTGTATTTCTCCTGAGGTTACCTGGGGGTTTTTCTTTGTATCCCGAACAAATCTTTTGGCAGTTTTGGCTGAAATCGAATTTTTCACTTCTTAATAAGTGATTTTACAATATTGACTGGCATTTACAAGGCTTTGGATATCTTTTTATATCCTTTTCCATCTTTATAAAGTTCCATTATCTTGTTACGCAGGTCTTTTAACAGTTCTTTTCTGCTCCCCATGGCTCAGTATCTAGCCTGCTCAGTGCATCGGCATGAGAGCTAACAAACCATTGGCTATTTATACACAGACACTAATTGTAATTTGAAAAGCCACAGGTGTGGGAAATTCACCTTTAAAATTGATATTTTCACCTGTGTGTGTCACCTTGTGTGTCTCTAACAAAGCCAAACATTCAAGCCAAACATTTCTGTTATCATTAAGATTTAAAAAGGAGCCAAACAACTATGTGATAATAAATGGCTTCATATGATCACCATCCTTAAATAAAAGCATGATCAGTTATATTTTCAAAATCAATGCCAAAATCTCACAATTTCTGCCAGGGTATGCAAACTTATGAGCACAACTGTAAGGTAATGTTATGAAACTGGCCTCCATGACGAACACAACGATATAGGTTTCATCCAGACAAAGCATTGTTACATTTTTCATCTGTCCAGCCTATTATTCGCGACATCAAATGCTAGCTAGCGTATCACTAAATAGCATTTCTGTGAAAATATTAATATTTTCATCTAGTTGCTTAGCGACGTGGCTAAAAAATATTACCCCCTATTATTGGCCACCTTACTATTTTGTTCAATTACATTGTATTTCATTTTTATTGGTGTTGCAAATTGGTGTCGTGATCATAGTCTTCTCTGAAGTACAGTGAGGGAAAAAATTATTTGATCCCCTGCTGATTTTGTACGTTTGCCCATCAGTCTATAATTTTAATGGTAGGTTCATTTGAACAGTGAGAGGCAGAATAACAACAAAAAATCCAGAAAAACGCATGTCAAAAATGTTATAAATTGATTTGCATTTTAATGAGTGAAATAAGTATTTTATCCCCTCTCAATCAGAAAGATTTCTGGCTCCCAGGTGTCTTTTATACAGGTAACGAGCTGAGATTAGGAGCACACTCTTAAAGGGAGTGCTCCTAATCTCAGCTTGTTACCTGTATAAAAGACACCTGTCCACAGAAGCAATTAATCAATCAGATTCCAAACTCTCCACCATGGCCAAGAACAAAGAGCTCTCCAAGGATATCAGAGACAAGATTGTAGACCTACACAAGGCTGGAACAGGCTATGGGGCCATCGCCAAGCAGCTTGGTGAGAAGGTGAAAACAGTTGGTGCGATTATTTGCAAATAGAAGAAACACAAAAGAACTGTCAATCTCCCTCGGTCTGGGGCTCCATGTAAGATCTCACCTCGTGGAGTTGCAATGATCATGAGAACGGTGGAATCAGCCCAAAACTACATGGGAGGATCTTGTCAATGATCTCAAGGCATCTAGGACCATACAGTGGATATAAAAAGTCTACACACCCCTGTTAAAATGCCAGCTTTTTGTGATGTAAAAGAATGAGACAAAGATAAATCATGTCAGAACTTTTTCCACTTTTAATGTGACCTATAATGTGAACAATTCAATTGAAAAACAAACTGAAATCTTCAAGGGGGAAAAATGAAAAATAAAAACCTTACAATAACCTGGTTGCATAAGTGTGCACACCCTCTTATAACTGGGGATGTGGCTATGTTCAGAATTTACCAATCACATTCAAACTCATGTTAAATAGAAGTCTTTACACACCTGCCATCATTTAAAGTGACTCTGATTAATCACAAATTAAGCTCAGCTGTTCTAGTAGGATTTTCCTGACATTTTCTTAGTTGCATCTCAGAGCAAAAGCCATGGTCCGCAGAGAGCTTCCAAAGCATCAGAGGGATCTCGTTGTTGAAAGATATCAGTCAGGAGAAGGGTACAAAAGAATTTCCAAAGCATTAGATATACCATGGAACACAGTGAAGACATCATCAAGTGGAGAAAATATGGCACAACAAAGACATTACCAAGAACTGGACGTCCCTCCAAAATTGATGAAAAGACGAGAAGAAAAGTGGTCAGGGAGGCTTCCAAGAGGCCTACGGCAACATTAAAGGAACTGCAGGAATTTCTGGCAAGTACTGGCGGTGTGCTACATGTGACAACAAGGTCCCATATTCTTCATATGAATGGGCTATGGGGTAGGGTGGCAAGACGGAAGCCTTTTCTTACAAAGATAAAGATCCAAGCCCGGGCTGAAGTTTGCAAAAACAAACATCAAGTCTCCCAAAAGCATGTGGGAAAATGTGTTATGGTCTGATGAAACCAAGATTGAACTTTTTGGCCATAATTCCAAAAGGTATGTTTGGTGCAAAAACAACACTGTACATCACCCAAAGAACACCATACCCACAGTGAAGCATGATGGTGGCAGCATCATGCTTTGGGGCTGTTTTTCTTCAGCTGGAACCGGGGCCTTAGTCAGGGTGGAGGGAATTATGAACAGTTCCAAATACCAGGCAATTTTGGCAGAAAACGTTCAGGCGTCCTTTAGAAAGCTGAAGATGAAGAGGAAGTTCACCTTTCAGCACGACAACGACCCAAAGCACAGATCCAAATCCACAAAAACATGGCTTCACCAGAAGAAGATTAACGTTTTGGAATGGCCCAGCCAGAGCCCAGACCTGAATCTAATTGAACATCTGTGGGGTGATCTGAAGAGGGCTGTGCACAGGAGATGTCCTCGCAATCTGACAGATTTAGAGGGCTTTTGCAAAGAAGAGTGGGCAAATATTGCCACGTCAAGATGTGCCATGCTAATAGACTCCTACCCAAAAAGACTGAGTGCTGTAATAAAATCAAAAGGTGCTTCAACAAAGTATTAGTTTAAGGGTGTGCACACTTATGCAACCAGGTTATTGTGAGTTTTTTATTTTTTATTTTTCCACCTCAAAGATTCTCAGTTTGTTTTTCAATTGAATTGTTCACATTATAGGTCACATTAAAGGTGGAAAAAGTTCTGACATGATTTATCTTTGTCTCATTCTTTTACATCACAAGAACCTGGCATTTTAACAGGGGTGTGTAGACTTTTTATATCCACTGTATTCACCAAGAAAACAATTGGTAACACTATGCTGTGAAGGACTGAAATCCTGCAGCGCCCCCAATGTCCCCCTGCTCAAGAAAGCACATGTACTGGCCCGTCTGAAGTTTGCCAATGAACATCTGAATGATTCAGAGGAGACCTGGGTGAACGTGTTGTGGTCAGATGAGACCAAAATCGAGCTCTTTGGCATCAACTCAACTCGCCGTGTTTGGAGGAGGAGGAATGCTGCCTATGACCCCAAGAACACCATCCCCACCGTCAAACATGGAGGTGGAAATATTATGCTTTGGGGGTGTTTTTCTGCTAAGGGGTCATGTACCGTCAAATCTTGGGTGAGGACTTCCTTCCCTCAGCCCGGGCATTGAATGGATGGATGGACTGGATGGGTATTCCAGCATGACAATGACCCAAAACACACGGCCAAGGCAACAAAGGAGTGGCTCAAGAAGAAGCACATTAAGGTCCTGGAGTGGCCTAGCCAGTCTCCAGACCTTAATCCCATAGAAAATCTGTTGAGGGAGCTGAAGGTTTGAGTTGCCAAACGTCAGCCTCGAAACCTTAATAACTTGGAGAAGATCTGCAAAGAGGAGTATGACAAAATCCCTCCTGAGATGTGTGCAAACCTGGTGGCCAACTACAAGAAACGTCTGACCTCTGTGATTGTCAGCAAGGGTTTTGCCACCAAGTACTAAGTCATGTTTTGCAAAGGGGTCGAATACTTATTTCATTCATTAAAATGCAAATCAATTTATAAAATTTTGGACATGCGTTTTTCTGGATTTTTTTGTTGTTATTCTGTCACTCACTGTTCAAATAAACCTACCATTAAAATTATAGACTGATCATTTCTTTGTCAGTGGTCAAACGTACAAAATCAGCAGCGGATCAAATAATTTTTCCCCTCACCGTATCTACTAGAATATTATAGCTACTTTTTGTAAAAGAAAATTTAATCTGCCTTGAGTCCTAAGTTCTGTAAAGGTTTTTTAATTTTCTTGCCATCCGGTAAAGAAAAAAAAAGACAGATCAACTTGATATTCGCCTACATGATGTCTGGCCTGACGCGCAAGTCGGATTTCACCATACGCAACTTGTTTTGTACACTTGGTTTCAGTCACATGATTGCTCTGACCGTCTGGCGCGGGGTTGCCATATCCGTGGTTTTTACATGCAAAATTGGGCTACATTTCAAACAGTCTTTTGGGCAAAAATTAATTGGTCGCAGGTGGCGGGTTTTGGGCTACTTCTGAACTTCACCACAGCCGCACCAATTCTGTCTTTATATGCTATATCATGTGTATCTATGCTGTTATCACAGACAGTCACTTGTAAAATAGTCAATATTGTGCACCAACAAAAGTTGGGCTAGTTTTCAGGCATTTTGGGCTGGTTTTTAGCAGTCGTTGGTTTGGAATTTTTTCATAACCTGGCAACACTGGCCTGGCAGGTAAACATTGTTAAAACATGGTGGCTAACACTGGGAATTCTATGGAGCTACTGCACAAGCCGGTCAAATGTTCTACTTTTACAGCCCATGAGTGTTTAGATCACCTCACAAAACATGATAAACAAAGTTACGCAAACACACTGCAAGTCTGTTAGTAGAGGATAAAGCCAGAAATGTTTTGGCCCTCAAGAATCGGAATTGAATAGCCCTGCTATAGAACATTTTTGGGCAGAACTGAAAAAGCATGTGTGAGCAAGGAGGCCTACAAACCTAACTCGGTTACACAAGTTCTGTCAGGATGAATAGGCCAAAAATCACCCAACTTGTGGGAAGCTTGTAGAAGGCTACCCGAAATGTTTGACCCAAGTTAAACAATTTTAAGGCAATTCTACCAATTACTAATTGAGTGTATGTAGACTTGTAGACATGTAGACCCACTGGGAATGGGATGAAATAAAATATAAGCTGAAATAAATCATTCTCCCTACTATTATTCTGACATTTCACATTTAAAATAAAGCGGTAATCCTAACTGACCTAAGACAGGGGATTTTTACTAAGATTAAATGTCAGGAATTGTGTACAACTGAGTTTAAATGTATTTGGTTATGGTATATATAAACCTCTTACTTCAACTGTAAATTGAGGAGCATAGTCAGGGTGGGGAGATAGTCAGGGTGGTGGAATCAGAGTAGATAAAAGTTAAAGATATTACTACACTTTCTGCTTGATTTGAGTCGGATCAGTTAACATAGAAATGGCTAAGCAAGCTTCCCAGCAAGGCATCCTCTAGCATTTTGTATAACATGGTATACAGCTTAACACTTAAAGGGCTAGGGTTTTAAAGTCCGCCTGTCACTACCTTGACATTTTGGCTTCTAAAATGGTCATCCTTTATAGTAGAAGGAAGTGCTTTGTATTCTGGGATTCTGCAGACCCTCAGCTACATGGAGGATGTATTGAAAACAATTTTTTTGAGACACTTACATGAGTAATAATGTGAAATAGTCAGAAA
>JACXGI010015287.1:0-17640 GCA_016801175.1 Esox masquinongy
TCTGACTATTTCACATTATTACTCATGTAAGTGTCTCAAAAAAATTGTTTTCAATACATCCTCCATGTAGCTGAGGGTCTGCAGAATCCCAGAATACAAAGCACTTCCTTCTACTATAAAGGATGACCATTTTAGAAGCCAAAATGTCAAGGTAGTGACAGGCGGACTTTAAAACCCTAGCCCTTTAAGTGTTAAAGACACTCACATGTGCGACCCATGTTCGAATTCCAGGAGCGAAACAGCAATCATCTGTTTTTTTTGTGGGCCGACTGAACTAGGCTTGCCTGGTTTCTTGTTTGGTTAATGGAGTTAATAAACTTGATTTTTTCTATTCTATTAAAATTTATTATTTTCTATTCAACATGTGGACTCCCATTTTGTCACGGCTTTTGAGCCAAGGTTGTGACATCACAAACTCCACAGCGGTGACCCAGATGTTCGCGGACAATTCCGGAGTACATCAGCATGTTGACTTGCGCAGTCTCGCTGAAATCACTGGAGTTTTTGGAGCAACAGGCTCCAGCATGGTTTGCGCAAGAAGGATTATCTCTTGGTGATGTTTGGCCGGATGGAATCCAAGCGTGAAAGACAACTGCTCTCCCTGCCTGGTCTTGGTGAGTATTGATGGACCGCATGTTAGTGCTGTTGGGTAGCCATAAGCCCTGTTTTATATTGAGGGAGTTATTCCTGCAGCAGCTTCCTTAACAGGTTCATATGGCCCTTGCAAACACACCTGTGAGAGTTGTTCGTGAGCTGGCTAGAGAGGCTGACAAGTCTCATTCCGGCATGCATGGTGCTAGTTTATAAGTTTCTTTCACTGCCTCTATTAATCCTGTCTGCAGGGCTGCCTCCCGCCCTATTACCACCGCTCGGCAAGGCACTCCCGGGTTGTGTTTTTATCATGTACAATTTGAGGCAAAGGCCCAAAGGTGCCGTCCACCCTGCAATTTTAGTGATGCGGTAGATGTATTAGGCAGGCGCTTAGTGAATTCTGTGGTGCGCTAGTGATGGGTTAGAAACAGGTATCAAAACGCTCCAAAACCTTTGCAACACTGTCTGTGAAAACATCTGTCTGTGAAAACAACGCTCCAATGCGGTGCGCATTTCCAGATTTGTCACATGTATCTCCCACCGCGCACACAGCTGCACTTAAGATGTTACTGCTTCTTTACTAACATTGTAAGCTAAACATGTGTAATATGTTCCATGATTAGATACCGCGTCTAGCTCCACTTAACTGTTGACTTTTCAATTTACTTTTCAGTGTTTAGGCCTATATGCAATGCCAGCATATGCCACCACTACACCACTTTTTGGTCAGATTTTTTTCTGGGAGTCTTCCAGTTGCATTACACATATTTGTCCAGCAGATGTCAACATGCCAGCGTGCGATGTGGAGTGTTTCGAAATAGTGAATCCTTTTTCAATACAATTGTTTCAATTGGCTCAAAGTTTGGGAAAGCTTAGTTTCTCCCATCACTAGTGGGCGCTGCCTGCTCGGACTGCCTACTTTTCATTAGGAACACAATTTCGGGGCAGTGTTTCCTGGTGGACACGAGCGCGCAGGTGAGTTTTCTCCCTGTGTCGCCTAAGGAAGTCAGAGCTGGACAGAACATCCCCGCACTCAAGGCCGCTAACGGGAGTGTGATACATTGCTACAACAAAAGACAGGTGGCCCTGTGTTTCAATAGACGCTGTTTCACGTGGGATTTTGTTTTAGCACAGGCAGATTTTCTATGTGCTGTGGGACCTTTCGTGGGTGTTAAGAACCGCCACCACGTTGATGTGACGGACTTTGACTCCCTTCCCAGCTCTGTTAGCAGCTGTTTCCCAACGACACTGTGTTGGTTACTACCGACAAGTTCAACAGTTTGCTTGCAGAGTTCCCGGGCTTCACTTCGCCCACCTTTTCCACTGACAAGCTCAAACATGGAGTAAAGCACCATATATCCACGCAAGGCCCATCAGTCCATGCTCAGGCCCGTCGCCTGACTTCTACAAAACTTGCCATCGCTATGGCTGAGTTCTTAAACATGGAACAGCTGTGTATTGTCCGTCGATCAAATCACATGATGCCAAAGTTAGACGGCGGGTGCCAACCATCTGGCTCACTGACGTCATCACCCTCGACAGATACCCAGTCCCACATATACATGATTTCTCAGTCTGGCTGGCAGGGACGGTGATCTTTTCGAAAGTGGACCTCGTCCAGGGCTGCCACCACATTCCGGTCCATCCCAAGAACATTCCCAAGATGGCTGTGGTTACACCTTTTGGACTGTTTGAGATTTTGAGGATGCCGTTTGGCCTTAAAAATGTTGCACAGACCTTCCAACGTCTCAAGGATTCTGTGCTGATGCACTGGAGTTTGTGAAAACAAATGGAACCTATAACATTGTTCGCCTTTTAGAAATGCTTAAACCTATTATTTTCGAACAGCAGACAAATATGGCTATGTGCCTTGATTTCCCATGACTAGCTATGAGTTGGAGTTTATGCACCTGTGAACATGGGTGTGGCTGAAACACCTGAACTAAATAAGTAGTTACTACTTTTGGTCATATAGGGGGTATTTCAGAAAGCAGGGTCAACATAATCTGAGTTGAAACCACAACTCTGGGTTGACTGACTTCAAACTCAGAGTTGACGGTTTCAGAACAGGTGGTAACAATTAGTTCAGTCAACTCTGAGTTAAGTTAACCCTGTGTAAAGCACGTGCACGAGGAGATAAAAAGCCCTCATCAATGGAACACAGATAACATGATTCATCAAAGGAAGAGGAGAAAAAGGTCTCGGACCCTATACTTTTCCCCAGTGGAGTTAGATATGTTAATGAATGCAGAATATAAGTATTTATTTAAGAAAAAAAGCAATGCAGCAGCAAAATAATATGAGCTAGCATAGCAGAAATTTGCTGATCGATGACAATGCGTGAGTATTAATTGAAAAAAAAGAAAAGTCACATCTTGGGTCTTCCACTAATTAAACATTTATATAATGTGTGTGGGTGTAATATCAAGTTCAGAGTTCATTCATCAAATGCACCGAATAACACAGCATCATTCTGAACAGTGACATTCTTGTGACATGCCACACATCTACATAGTAAGAATTAACAAATATATAGAGCAAAAATATACCAATAATATACATAAAAATGTAAACTAGCAGCAATTTTAAAGAGAGTAGGATGGGAAATATGAACAATATGGGTAGAAGTATTGAACATTATGAGTGTAATATGCATATCAATGGTACATACAAAATAATATTCTAATGTACATTAAATGTACATTGACAGACAACAGAGCATTTGGAATATTCATGAGTGATCAATATGATCATTGTTGCTGGTTGAGGAGCCTTATGGCCTGAGGGAAAAAACTGTGAGTCTGGAAGTGCGGGCCCCAATGCTCTGGTGGTGTCTACCAGAATAGACCATTGCCTTGGTGGCTGTAGTCTTTGATGATGTTCTACCATGCACGATGTTAAAGCATCGTGTGTGGTAGATGCCTTGCACGGAGGGGAAATGGCAGCCGATGATGCGCTCCGCAGACTTCACCACCCTCTGGAGGGACTTGCAATCGGAGCGGCTGTTGTGCCAGGCAGTTATGCAGCCTGAGAGGATGCTCTCAATGGTGCACCTGCAGAAGTTGGTGAGAGGTTTTACAGACATGCCAAACTTCTTGAGGCTCCTGGACCAAGTGGGGTCATCCATTTTGCAGGTGAAACCCAACAGGCACAAAACGCACTTGGAAGCAGCTGAAGATGAAATAAAAATATATACTTCAAACAGGAATTGTGATGCTGTTTAGCCTTCCCTACCTAATAAACTTTCAGTGGCTACATTCAACATATATTTAAGTAGTACGTGAAATTTTCTAAGCAGAAAATAAATACAATTCTCAAAAAAAGTACAATTCTTTGTTGGCCTATCTGCACATTAATGCTGTGGAAAGACTTCCTATTCACATAATCTCCTTCATTTACTGAGCTATGCAGCCAATCACCCCTGGAAACTCTAAAATATTTTAACTGATTCATGCTACAAGTCTCAAAGCTTCATACTAAATAAACTGATTACTGCTTAGACTGATACCTGCAATTCTGTAGAATTATTTTTTGATGTCCACAGTGTATCATAGGAACTATATGAGGGCTGAGAATATTGTTCAGATAAATGATCGATTGTGCAGAAAAACGGTAATGCTCAAACAGATAATCATTAGGGAATGATAAAACATCCAAACGGGGTCTGATCACTCCCTCCCGACTGAGATTTCTGTGGAGTATTTGTGCTTCAACTGGCTCTTCGAGCAAAGGACACGCCCTGTCTGACACATTCAGGCGGCAGGTTTCAGTTAAAGAGTAGGACAAACTCAGAGTTAGTTGGATAAAACCTGCTAGCGAGCAGGTTAGCTTCACAGAGTATGTTGCCGTAGTAACTGACTCAGATTAACGCTGAACTGGCTCTTTGAAACCGTATACCCAGAGTTTCCATCAACTCTGAGTCAACTAACTCTAAGTTTTCACTAAACCCGCTTTCTAAAATACCCCCATAGTGTATCATTGCCAAATTAGTGTAGTATGTGCTAAATATTAACATTTCTTTCATTTCTTTCAGGTGTCTGTTTCAAATAACTAAACAGAGAATTTCACAATGTTATGTTTTGATGACTTAAACAATGTAGTATATTTCACCAAAAACCTAGTGGGTGAATCAATGATCTTCTGGTGAAAGATGTTTACAAACTAAATGAAAGCAAAATCAATTGTTTTGAATGCAAGGTTTCATGAGTTACAAGTGTGATCAGTTTGGAGTTTTGTACTAAGAGTTTTGAAAAACCACAACATACTGTGGCAAGCTTGGTCGGAGGAATAGGGCATTTATACAGAGACTGGTATTTTACGCAATTCCTGTGTTACTTACACTGCACGACCCCTGGAAAAACAACTTTATTCAACTACTCAACAAGGAACATGAACCTGGCCATGTAACGCTTGGTCAAAGTAGCCACATTGTTAAACCTCACACTGTCTCTATCCCCTGAACACAAACAACCCATAACTTCAATAATCACATATCAACTATAATAACGAAACATGAACACCCCACATCACTGCTTTAGTGCTGAATTTTTATTGTTCCATAATCCTTTGCACCCTGTCAGTGAAGACCAAACGAGTAACTAGCTATTGCCTCTTCAGATTACAACAGTACTACTGATAACAGTACTAAGGTGACAAAAAAAATGTGAAAGTGTTATCTTTACTCTATATTCTGATGTATTTAATGTGGCCATATGAAAATTTTTGTTAAATGTATGTTCATTGCAAAGATTTGGTTTGCCTGTAATGTCTGTCGTTAAATGTTGGACTCTGGAAGACTAGCTGTTGTCATGGCATCAAATAAAGGGTAACAAAACAAACAAAAAATGACACATCATTGACAATCACTGACCATGACCCATGAGTTTTACCTTTGATTAGTAGAAAAGTCTCCCTCTATGAACTGCATAGGTTGTTCTGTAGACCTGTCACTCTTCATGGACATGCAGCTGGGGACAGAAGAAGATGGTCTCTCCTGTCCCTAGCTGTGTTATATTGAAAAATACAGCTGTGTATATATTGTATACTCTGTTGTATTGTATAAAGTAAAATACAATACAACGGAGTGTTTTTGTTCACAGTGGACTTTCTTAGTAGTGATTGTTGTATTTGGACACAGTGAGTGTCTGTCTTGTATTACTGATGCAGGACCCAGAGTGTTGTGTATAGCAGACTTAGGAGTGATTGGTGTGTTTGGACCAACTAAGAAACTATGACTCTTAACGGTCTTGTTAAAATGTTGAAATAAGATAATACTTGTTTTGTGCAATTGAGGACATAATTATAATAGAATACTATGAGCACCAATGCTTAATACACATAGGGATGTCAATGTATTTATCATAAAACACCACAGCATCAATACTTAATACATACCTGGAAAGGTTATCGAAACACTAATGAACAAATACAGCAATACCTACAACATACTAAACAATGGTGTAACTCCAGCCCTCTTTCTAACCCTGAATCTCCTTTTGTGAAATGTATAGGTCGTCTTTTAGACAAGGCTGGTCTAATACCGTTAAATACAACAGAGCATTTTTGTTCATAGTGGACTTATTAGTGATTGCTGTTTAACTTAACATACTGTACCTTTGTTCAGTGAAATCATCTCTGAACTGAAAAGGTTGATTTGTAGACCTGAAAGTTGGCTCCATAAACTGGTCACTCGTCATGGACACACCACTGGGTACAGGGGAGGCAGGTCTCTCCCGATGGCTTATCCTTCAACACAACACATACCAACATGACCTCTCTCATCTACTGTGAGATGGGAAACATACATTCTTAGAATGGTCGTTTCACTTCTGAGCTTTGGTTTCATGTTCCCTAAGAAGACTAATTTCCGAGGCAGCATTCATAAATTATTTAAATGTCTAAATAAGTGTCTAAATCTTCTAAATTGTGGTTGATAACCAGAAAATGTAGCTGTGTATCATTTATATCATTAAAACTATTTGTATTGCTGTCAAGACCATAACATGTTTTCATTTTTACTCAGTGGAATTATTTAGATTTGGCCTCAAATAAACACACTGCTAAAAAAAAAAACCCCGAAAACTTAAATCACACATCGGGTCTCGATGAATGAAATATATTAAAGATCAAAATCTTTACAGTAGATTGTGTAATTTGTTGGGAACAAAATGACGTAACAACGGTCAATGGAAACTAAAATCACCAACCGATTGAGGGCTGGATTCAAACTCACACCGAAAATCTAAGTAAACAATTGAAATTACAGGCTGTTCTAACTTGCGTGAATTTCATCACGGCAACTCATATTGTGACTCAATAGTGTATACGGCACCCACGTGCCTGTATGTACTCCGGACAACGTCTGGACAACATCTCCTGATGAGACAGCGGAAGGTGTCCTGGGGGGTCTCCTCCCAGACCTGAATCAGGGCATCAGTGAGCTCCTGGACAGTCTGCGGCACTAGCTGGCGGCATCGGATACACAGATACATACATTGTGGCGTTCCCGGGTGAAAATCAATCGTGCTGCACGGTGTTGGGCTGTGAGCACATGTCCCACCAGAGGATGTCGGGCCCTCATGCCAACCTCATGGAGTCTGTTTCTGACAGTTTGGTCAGAAACATGCACACCAGTAGCCCGCTGGAGGTCATTTTGTAGGGTTTAGGCAGTGCCCGTTTCTCCTCGCACAAAGGAGCAGATACCGGTCCTGCTGCTGGGTTGATGCCCTTCTACGGCCCTGTCCATCTCTCCTCGTGTAACGACCAGACTCCTGGTATCTGCTCCATGCTCAAGACTGTACTGGGAGACACAGCAAACCATCTTGCGACAGCGCGCATGGATGTGCCATCCTGGAAGAGCTGGACTACTTGTGCAACCTGAATGGGCTGCAGGTACCGCCTCATGCTACCAGTAGTGACAAGGACACTAGCAAAATGCAAAACTAGAGATGAATCATTCAGGAAGGATAAGGAGAGGGCAATTGTCTGTGGCCACCACCTGTAAAACCATTCCCTATTTTGGGGTTGTCTTGCTGTTGCCTCTCCAGTGCACCTGTTGTCACTTTCATTTGTACCAAAACAGGTGACATTGATTCACAATCACTTATGCTTCCTAACTGGACAGATTGATATCCCTGAAGTTTAATTGACTTGGTGTTATACTGTAAGGATTATGTGTTCCCTTCATTTTTTGAGCAGTGTAAATTAATAATGTTAAATAAACATATTAAACATAAATTCAACATGGGCAGGGGTGAAAGTAGATTTAATTTCTTAACAATAGCTTACATTGTGTGTAAAATCCTGAAATATTATTGATTAAATAAACCCCCTATTCATTTAATTAATTATTATAATTATATAATTATTAATTATTTTTCACCATTCTACATTATTTATCCAGGTAAGTCAATTGAGACCCAATGACCTGTAAACATACATTACCTGTCAAAAGTTTTAGAACAACTACAGTTTTTATTGAATTTCACACAATTTAATGTCTTAATGTACTCTGAAATTAATGTATAGAACAAATAAACAATTGGAGACAAAAAATAAATAATGGAATTGTTTTGTTTAACAAAATAGAATCAACATTTTTGACTCCTTTTACAGTCATAACAGCCAAACATACTCGAGGCATACTTTCTGCAGTTGAACTCAAATATTTTTCGTAAAGTTCTTCCCAACACTGTTGCTGAAGTCCCCACAAATGTGTTGCACTTGTACTGTAGGTTGCTATGCTTTCACCCTTCTGCCCAGTTCATCCCAGACCAGCTCGATGGGGGTCAAGTCTGGAGACTATGTTCAAAGTTCAAGTTCAAAAGGTTTATTTGCAATAACAATGTGACGGTGAGGTGACGGACAGCTCCGTCATCTCCCGCTTTTCCCGGTTTCCCATGGTTCATGAACTCACCCCAGACTCCTTCATTTGTCTTGTCTCCAATTGTCACTCACACCAGGTCCCAATTAAGTCATCAGTATGTGTTTAAATGTTTCTCCTCTGCTCCCCTCATTTGTCGGTCATTGTTGCTTGTCGCCGTATGTTCCTGCACGTGGTGAGTGTTTCGTTTTTGTGCATACCTTTTGTTTTTCCTTCAGTTTTGTTCAAGTGCTCAGTGTTTATTTTAATTAAAATTCAAAACATGGACTGCCACTCTGCCTATGCCTGGTTCATACCTCTCCACCACTACACATCGTGACAAACAAGTTACGGCAATGAAATGCTTGGTTTTCCTACTCCCGACAGTGTGGGACTTTGTACAAAACTACATTGGTTCCATTAATAAACGTTCTGTTGCCCACGTTATTTCACAAAAAATGTAATGGCTGGGATGAAAGTGGCATTTGGAGACTATACGGAGCTGAACTGAGTACCAGCAGGCCCTGAGGTCTTGTGGGAACATCTCTGACCTTGATGCACATTATTAACATTTTGACCCCGGTTCAATTTCCAGCTCTTTAATATGTAGCCTTCTCACCTTCTCACCAAGCTGCTTGGCGATGGTCTTGTAGCCCATTCCAGCCTTGTGTAGGTCTACAATCTTGTTCCTGACATCCTTGGACAGCTCTTTGGTCTTGGCCATGGTGGAGCGTTTGGAATCTGATTGATTGATTGCTACTGTGGACAGGTGTCTTTTATTAGAAGCGTGCTCCTAATCTCAGCTCGTTACCTTTATAGAAGTCACCTGGGAGCCAGAAATCTTTCTGATTGAGAGGGGATCAAATATTTATTTCACTCATTAAAATGCAAATCAATTCATAACATATTTGACGTGTTTTTCTGGATTTTTTTGTTTTTATTCTGTCTCTGTGTTCAAATAAACCTACCATTAAAATTATAGACTGATCATTTCTTTGTCAGTGGGAAAACGTACAAAATCAGCAGGGGATCAGATATTTTCTTCCCTCACTGTACGTGAACGAGCTTATGGTCTCCAATGAATGCCTACAATTACCCATGTAAGATAACCAAATTAGCCCTATTGACTACGTAATTTCAGTAGATACACAAAGCAAGGTGGAGACCGGTCAGAAAAATCGTTGACGAAAATAGGCACTGCTGCGCCTTTTTGACCAGAGTTGAGGTGTTGACGGTCCAGGAGAGGTCCTCGGTGATGTGGATATCCAGAAATTTGAAGCTGGACACATGCTCCTCCTCAGTGCCATCGAAGAGAACTGGGGCATGACTGCAGCCTTTTGACTTCCTGTAATCCACAATGAGCTCCTTGTTTGTCTTTGCATTGAGGGCCAGGTTGTTGTCAGCGCATTATGCCGCCAGGCACTTGACCTCCTCCCTGTAGGCTGACTCGTCATTGTCACTGATCAGGCCTACAGATGTCGCTCATCTAATTCCAGCGCCAAAGGGGCGATCTGCGACTAGGCATACCTTGTTATACTGGGGTATACCGCAGCAAGTTGCAGAGCCATGCGGCATGGACAGAAACATACAATAAAAAATAAGAACGGCCACCTGTGAGATCTGTGAGAACGTTGCTGATCTAATAAGTTTTCCCGACCTCTAAGACAGGAGTAGCTTACCCCTGAAAAATGTTTTGGTTGCCCAACAATACTACTACAATGCATGGTTGGCTTTGCAGTCCACCTACACAGCTCCGGAAAAAATTAAGAGACCACTGCACCTTTTTCTTTCCTTTCCAAAAAAGTTGTAAAGGAAGGTCTTGAGTGAGGAACAGAAGGGTTAAAATTAAGAGACCACTGCAAATGGAACCCTTCTGTTCCTCACTCAAAACTTTCCTTTTCAGCTTTTTTGGAAAGGAAAGAAAAAGTTGCAGTGGTCTGTTAATTTTTTTCCGGAGCTGTAATTAGAAAGCACCAAATTGAATAAGATTGCAAAAAGATTTACATAAGAATAGATATACAAAATAATGGTTCATGTTTTACACAAAATTAAAGCAATTAATAAAAACTGAAATCATAAGCGAATAATCTTATTAAATGTAAGGATAAAATGTCGGTCAATTACTAATGCTCTGTTCGTGTGCTTGTCGGAAATAGGAACTGGGAAATGATTGTGCGGAACAATGCCTCAATAAATAAGACGTCCATATTTTCTTTCTTCAAAACAGATTGCTGTTATCTTTGGTTTCAAAAATAGAATGGCAGAGGTGAAAGAAGTCAGCACAGAATCTAGAGTTAATTATCTTTTCCAACCTGTTGTCTTTCCCACTACGAATTAGGAGTTGCTCATTGATGAAATACCACATGAACGCTGCATAAAACTAAGTAAATTTGACGCTTTTAAAACTGGAATACATTTGTACATTTTCACACTAATCAAGTTTAAAAGTTAACTGGTATAAATGTGTACATTTTCAAATGAATCAAGTCCCAGAGAAATGCAGAAAAACCTACAAAGTCTGTGTTTTAAATATGTGCATTTTTGCACAAAATGGATCAGTACAAAACACGCAGAAGGGTACATTACTTTTTGTATGTTTTTGCGCAAATTGAGTTGGAGACTGTGTTGGTTTGAATCCCACTGAGGTCACATACAAATATATGGCATTAGGTTGGTGATTCTGCACTTTTCAACCTGCACATAGTGGTCAAAACAATGGAAAATATAAACAGTATATTCACCGAATGGTTAAATGATGATCAATTAAGAACAATTAGCATATTTATAGTCAAAGGTATTTTAACAATAGAGAAAAAAATCCAATAATAAATTATACGTGTACTTTAACATCATGGATTTCAATGTAAAATCCAAATGTCTTGCTGGATGACACACTTATGTTTGATCTTGTTTGTTGTACTCAGTCAATGTCAGATGTGCTTAGAGTTTTGAAAAAAGGGCTTTGATGATCTATTGTGTTTTTTGTACTAAGAGTGGTGAAATAATAACACATACTTGTGTGAATAGTACCAAAGCGTCTAAAAATAACTGTAAACATTATCCTATAACATTCCTGGCAGATTTCTTCTGCTTATTTAGGCTAGTAAGAATCTTACAAACAGACCATTTAAAACTCATAATACATAATAAATTAATATAGGTAATTAATGTTAAAATGTTTCTCAGTGGTGTTAAAAACTTTGTGCATTGCCCCTAGGTTATTTGGATCAAGCAAATAGTTTTAATGCCTTCATGTATACATGATGAGTTTCTACTAAATGACGTTAAATATCAATGTTTATGACGTCAACTAATGGGGATCCATGAGATAGTGTTGTTTACTCACTGACCATGGCCACAAGTTCTTACCTTTGTTCAGTAGAAAAGACTCTCTCTTTGAACTGTATAGGTTTTCCCATAGACCAGTCATTCTTCATGGACACACAGCTGGGTACTGATGAGGATGGTCTCTTCTGATAGATTAGGCTTCAAAACAACAAAGACCAACATTACCTGTCTCATCTACTCTGAGATAGGAAGCATACATTCTAAGAATGGTATTACATTAAAAAATATATTTAGTAGGCCATCTATTTTATTCACTATTCATGATTATTTAACCTGGACAAACAAAGGAAATTTGGAAAATTGGACAACACACAACACAAATATTAATTTACTTGTCAACACTGACCTCAGATGGGGAAACCTAACAATGTTATTATAGTGTTCATCTCTTCCTGCAGTGGTCTAAATAACACAGAGTGATTTAACTGGACCATGTGGTAACTATTCAGAAATGCTCAGGGGTCTACAAGTCAATGTTGGGCATCAATGGAGGGGACTAATGACCCACTGAGCTTTTTGATTGTCATTCCAGGGTAAAGAAAAACACTGTGTCACTTAGCCCCCTACGGGATATCAAAATATTATTATTACAGTGTTGATATCATATCATCACATTAATAATAATAATATACTGGCTTTTAAGCACCTTTCAGGATACCCAAGGACACTGAACAGTTAAGTCTGTTTTTAAAGGTGGTGATGGAACCTGAGTGGATTGGGGCTGAAGGGAGAGAGTTCCAGAGTTTAGGGGCTGCAACACTGAATGCCCAGTACCCCACGGTACAGCGTCTAGTTTTTGGAATGGTGACAAGTCCAGTGTCAGAGGAGCGGAGACTGTGACAGTGGGTGTGTATGTGAAGGAGGTCGGACCAGTACCAGGGGGCAAGGACATGGAGGGCTTGTACTGTAGGTGAGGAGCAGGATCTTATAATTGATGCGGAACTTGGACCTGCCAGTGAGGGTTGTACAGTGTGGGAGTGATGTGTTCCCAGGGTTTGGTGTGAGGGAGGACTCTGGCAGATGAGTTGTGATCATGCTGGATCCTGTCTTTGCCTGACAGCCCAAACAGGACTCCGTTGCAGTATTCCAGATGTAATGTCATGAAAGAGTGTATGAAGGTCTCTACTATCAGGCCTGTGAGGGATGGGCGGAGTTGGGAGATGTAACGGAGGTGAAAGAAGGCTAATTTGGTGGCGTTCAAGGGGGAGAGTGGAGTCAAAGATGACCCCCTGATCAACCAAATGTATTTATAAAGCCCTTTTTAGATCAGCAGCAGTCACAAAGTGCTTTTACAAAACACCCGGCCTGAAACCCCAAGGAGCAAGCAACAACATTGTTGAAGCACAGATTTCTGACCTCAGAGGATGGGCAGAAGGGACAGCCATCAATAGACAACACAAAGTTATCAAATTTCTTTAGAAGAGCCTTGGGAGCCACCACCAAGACCTGTTTTATTACTATTGAACATTCAGTTTTTGATGTCTTGAAGACAGCTGATCAGAGATGGGGGAGGGAGGTGCGAGGTGGGTTAGGTGTGAATATAGATCTGCATGTCATCTGCATGGAATTTAAGACCATGTCGCCAAACTATCTGGCCCAGGGGTGGCATGTAGATGATGAAAAGCGGGGGTCCATGCACAGAAATCTGCGGTGTGCCTTGGTTGAAAGGCTGACGGGGATTGTGAGCCTCCAAGTGACACAAATGGCTTACAGTCAGCCAAATAAGAATAACAATTGCTGTTCCAGTTATGCCCAGGACTGTTGCCATAAGGTTAAGGGGGATGGTGTGGCAGACCGTATCAAAGGTAGGAAGGTCAAGAAAGATGAGAATGTTGAAATGACAAGAGTCCATGGCAATTAGGAGGTTGTTGATGACTTTGACGAGGGCAGTCTCTGTGCTGTGCTTACTTCGAAACCCTGATTGGAAAGGTTCATACAGGTCGTGATTGGTCATGTGACACTGTAGTTGGTAGTGACTAACTGTTTTTTGACAGAAATGGCTGGTTAGAAATGGGTCTGTAGTTGTTAAGGTTGTCCAGATTCAGTCCTTGTTTCTTGAGGGTGGGTGTACCATTTTGAGTGAGGGAGGAACAGTGCCTGCCAGCACCTTATTATTATTGTGTTAATATAATTTAATCACATTATTATTTTTATTAATATTGTGTTAATATCCTAACACTATTGTTATTACATACATTCTTAAAATTATAATCTGACCTTTTAGCTTTGGTTTCATGTTTACCAGAGAGACTCCTTTTAGAGTCAGGGCCCCCTTCACCTCTCTTCCCAGAGAGATTCATTTTAGAAGCCTAGCCTGCTTAGACCTGTAAACACACCATGGAAACACAATTCCTGGATCAAGACAAACTGTGAAAACTACAGAGACACACAATATCTGGATCAGACACAAACTGAAAATAATTATACATTACCTTTGAACAAACAAATTCACATCACTAACAAACATGGACTGAAATTCTGTTTTGACTTCCCTCTTCAACTACATTTTACTGATAACATAGACCAACTGATTTACTTTCTCTTAGAAAATGTAAAGAAAACTAAATAAGCTAAAATAGCAGCACTTTAAAAGGGATGAATTACTCAAAGTGGTCACTCTGTTTTCATCTTTGAATAATCGTTATAAAATACTATGTCTTATCCTGATTAAAGATTAAATGAAAATATGCTGCCTTGTAAGATTAAAATGAATGAACAGAAAGCAAGTGGAGCTAACAGACATTTGATCTCATTACTTTTACTAAACAAACAAACTGAGAAACTCTAAAACACATTTTGTGTTTTTCTTTTTTCAGGGTTTACATTTGAGAATGTTTGAATGTCCCACAATACCAATTTGTTTGACAAATGTGAAATAATATGAGAACATGAGAAAACTAGTAAGGTGCAAAACATAAGATAGCTTAGTAGATGCTACTGTATGTTATACAGCTCATATTATTATCTGTTTTATTAACCGTCATTGGTCAAATCTGTGACATTCCATTCACTGTAGAAGAGATCAAACAGAACACTTGCTTTGGATTTGTAAATGATAAGTTATTACTTATGGGGCTATAGATTAGCCTATATAACATGTGACGGTGTCCCTAGAACTATGATTAAAGAACATTGTCCTATAAAAGGGCTATTCAAATCTGGTCCTGGAGAGCCGAAACACTTCTGGTTTTTGGTTCTACCTGCTAGTTGATTGCCTTCATCTGGCATCTCAGGTCTGAATCAGTCCCATATTATTAGTAGAGGATAAAAGCCAGAAATGTTTCGGGCCTCGAGGACTGGAATTGAATAGCCTTGTACTACAAGGTTGTAGTGTGATCTTAGCTTACTGCTAAAGTCTTACAGCTGTGGTTAGACAGAAAGTGTGTGGTGTATGTTTGTTTTACTTTTTTAAAACATTTATTTCACCAGGCAAGTCAATTAAGATTTTATTTTAATTTACAATAACAGCTTGGCAGAAGGCAAAAGGCCTCCTATAGGGAATTCAGATTCAATTAAAGAGACAACACAGACAGAAGACATACGGCAACAGTACAGTACAATCAGTGTGAGACAATTGTCAGCGTGAGACGTCGTCCTCATGTTGAACCATATGGAACACCAAAGCGTTCTTAGTAATCAGCGTGAGTAGGTAACATCATGTTAATTATGGCGCTTTTAATGTGTCCTTTGCAGTGGACACATTAAAGTTAGGACTAACCTTCCACTGCACTGTAAACAATTGCTGTAAAATTACAGCCGTTTTATATTGTTACTATTGTTAAGTGTACTATACAGTCAAATACAGTAAATTGCTGTATGCAACAATGCATTATGCTGGAGTCAAACATCCACATTCAGTGTTGGCCGTAGTTCACTGCATTTTGCATTGCATGCAGTAAAAGTGATGAATAAAATGAAGTTTTTATTTCCTGTTTTATTTCTAGAGTGCCTTTTTTCATTTGAAGTTTAGGCATTACCCATGAGTGTGTGTTAATGACAGAAATGTGTATTACATTCCTCACATTTTTGTCCTATGGACTTCACCAATTTAGCATAAATGAATATGCTGTCTTGAAACAAAGTTAAACACAATGTGTTGTGAACGCCTTTATTTTGAGCCTCATTTTACCTTAACACATGGGTCCAAAGCTCATGCGTTCCACTTTAAACCACCCCAATCATTATGATATTTCCCAACATGCTCTATCGCAGGTCATTTCTTGAATATTTTGTTTAATCTATGTTTGTGCATGAATATTAACTGGTTCACTATTCCCAGGTTACAAAAATTATGTTTTGTAAACAAATTAAAATGCTACTTGGACTTACTGCACCCTTTACTGAAATAGTCGTTCCAGTTGTTTTAGTTAATTCCAGGGATAGTTCACCCTGTCAAAGTGAGCATTCTGAATGCTTGCCACAAAACTGTGCTTTGGTTGAAAACAGCTTACATTCTGCAAAACAGAAAGAAATTCTTGGCAGTTAGAAGGGAAAAAGTCAGCTGGCTACAAGAAGTACTACTGGGATTCATAACAGCACCTGGAGTGTACATTGCTGTTGAGCAGAAGATTCATACTGTATGAAATGGGGATGAAAAGAAATGTTATATTTAAATAGCAAAAGGCAGATATGGAATTCAACAACAATATCTCCATCACTAGTATACACAGTTACGGGTGGTAACTGCACGATAGGATGGAAAAGGAAGAGCACACTGAGAAAATTGATTGGAGGTACAGTTTAGTGGAGGTGTGGCTTTCACTTAAATATTTGTTGGTGTTACAAATCCTGTGGCTCTAGAAGTCAAGGGTGGATGCTAAAAAGACTCTAAACATGAATCATCCAAATTGTAATAGTGAAAAGGAGCAGTGAGAAAAAGAGACATAACTAAAGCTACCATCAAACAAAATGTTTATTATAAACACACGATAAATGGTTTGGGGAAAGGGGCGGAGCTGGACACAAGGAATTAAATAAAGTCAAAAACCCCTAAACTGATCTTGCCTTCCTCGAGAAACGCTTAGCTCACTGCTAACTATACAAAAATACAGTGGGTGGTCCATTCAGTTCGAGCTAGTGTTTTCCTATGGGTTGTGCATGCCCAAGGGCGACTTGTTAAAAATCCCCTTTTCCCAGGTACAAACAGCACAGGTTTTATTAACAGCACTTCATTACCGTTCTTCTAGCAGCAGGATATTATGGTAGCAATGCTAACTCACATTTTCTTTTTCAAAATAAATTGAAATCATTGAAATATATAAGGCAATATAGTTAACAATCTAGTCTGTACATTTTATGTTTAATGTCTGTTCCAGTTGTATTCTTGTCTGTTCTTTTTCACAGACTAGATTGTTAACCATATTGCCTTATACATTTCAATTATGGCTTTTATTGTGATAAAGAAAATCTGAGTGCTGCCAGCATAATATCCTGCTGCTAAAATAATGCTAATGAAGCCTCGAATGGCCATCACGACATACTCACATGAGACAGGACAAAGTGTGATATATGGGCAAAGGCTAAACTAGGCGGTGTTCAGGAGCCGGCGAAGGATCAGGAGCCGGGAGAGCGGAGGGCCAGTCCTCGGCGGGCTCGGGCGGCGGCGACCAGTCCTCGGCGGGCTCGGGCGGCGGCGAAAACAGGGCAGCAGGGGGCGCTGGCTGCGACTCCTGGGCAGCAGGGGGCGCTGGCTGCGACTCCTGGGCAGCAGGGGGCGCTGGCTGCGACTCCTGGGCAGCAGGGGGCGCTGGCTGCGACTCCTGGGCAGCAGGGGGCGCTGGCTGCGACTCCTGGGCAGCAGGGGGCGCTGGCTGCGACTCCTGGGCAGCAGGGGGCGCTGG
>JACXGI010015288.1:0-17649 GCA_016801175.1 Esox masquinongy
TGACCCTACTCCCCAGCACAATAATATAGCAGCGTAAGACCTTGGGGCTGAGACAGGGGGGTCCGGTGACACTGTGGCCCTATCCGGGGGAGGCCCCGGACAGGGCCCAACAGGCAGGAAAACAATCCACCCACATTGCCAAGCATCAACCAAAGTGATACCCGCCAACCGCAACCACCCTGAATGAGGGCCGAGTATATCTGATGTACATTATGTGCGGAACCATGCCTACTTGAGGATTTATCGTCAATAGCAGCCATGTTTTTGACACACTGACCTGGTTTATCCATTAATTAAAGACCTTAATCTATAGATAACAAATATCAAGTTATGTGAAGATTTGACATTTAGTACAGCAGAAGTGATTTTTTAAAACATTTTCCTCAAAATCCAAAATTGCAGCAAATCCAATGTTTCACTAGTTTCACTGTTTTAATCCCTAATAATAATAAACAATGGTCAAAAATAAAATAGAGTTTCACTGCTTTAATCCCTAATAATAATAAACAATGGTCAAAAATAAAATAGAGTATCACTGCTTTAATCCCTAATAATAATAAACAATCGTCAAAAATAAAATAGAGTTTCACTGCTTAATCCCTAATAATAATAAACAATGGTCAAAAATAAAATAGAGTTTCACTGCTTTAATCCCTAATAATAATAAACAATGGTCAAAAATAAAATAGAGTTTCACTGCTTAATCCCTAATAATAATAAACAATGGTCAAAAATAAAATAGAGTTTCACTGCTTAATCTCTAATAATAATAAACAATGGTCAAAAATAAAATAGAGTTTCACTGCTTAATCCCTAATAATAATAAACAATGGTCAAAAATAAAATAGAGTTTCACTGCTTAATCCCTAATAATAATAAACATGGTCAAAAATAAAATTGAGTTTCACTGCTGCATCCTTAATTAAAGCTGTAATCAGCATCAAGCTAGTTTCAGCATTCAGCAACTCTGGGCCTTATTGCATAACTTTTGCGCCGACAGACCCGTTTTCACCTAATGCCACATGGGTTATTTTTCCTGTTTACTGGTGCCACCATGTGGCCAAATCTTCATATATTAGCTAGATTTATAACCATGAGCATGTGTGCCAAATGTAATCAAGCTCACGTTATGGCACCACCGTGTGGCAAACTGAATTTACTTGCATATGTTACATGGTAACACAGCTGTGGCAATTTACATACAGTACTTTTATGTAAATATGATTATGTGTAAATATGACTGTCTGATTTGTATGCGTGTGGAGATGGTTGACATGGGTAAAAGAAAAACCCAAATAAATAAGTGGAGGAACATAATGCATGCCGATGGTCCTATACAATTAACACCCTATCTTGCACTGTGGCCTGAATAAAAATATGGAGCAGGCCCAGTTGAACTTGATTTTGGATCAAGATGGTAAGAGAAAAATATGTGAATGACTTTGAAAGAGAGTTAATTATTCAGTCTTTTCCAGGATGACCATGCGGGTCATCCTGGAATCCACAGGGCAAGAGGGGTAACTAAATTGATTAATTAGTATAAAAATGATGTGAATCATGTGCTATGGTCTTTGCACTTACCAGATCTCAACCCAATTGAACACCTGTGGGAGATTTTGGACCGAAATGTTAGACAGTGCTCTCCAACACATCATCAAAATACCAAATGAGTGAACATCTATTGGAACAATGGTGTTCGATCCCTCCAGTAGAGTTCCAGAGACTCATTGAATCGATGCCAAGACACATTGAATCTGTTCTGGAGGCTCGTGGCCCAACACCTTACTGAGACATTTTATGTTTGATTTTCCTTTAATTTGTCACCACTTTGTGCTCACTTGAAGGAGTATTGGTCAACAGCTGCCAAGTTATTTTACATACTGGCCTGGTTTATAAATTATTTAGTGATGTTCATCCATGAATGCCATATATCAAGTTACATTAAGAGTGGTCATTTGGTACTATAAGAGTAGGGTTTGAATTATTTTTTTAAAGGGAAAACAACTCATCTAGAAAAAAGATTTATCAAATGAAATGTTGGCAAACGCCAACCAGTTGGCCTCCAGTGACCTGTCATGTAATCCCTAATGATTATATTTCCTTTTCAGTGTAATATAATAAGCTTGATCTAAACCCTGAAAGTTAGGGGAGGGTGGATGTCCTAAATCCTAAGGGTATAAAATAGGAAAAAGAATACTCTGTCAGTACAGCCTGACATAAAGACCGGAGACATGATGAAATTCATGCTGTTGAGTGCTCTCTTAGCCCTGGGTGAGATATAACAATCTCTACTAAATCTGTTTCCTTGAAGGTTTTTCTCCCTTGAACTATTTCTCTCCCATGTTCCCTAAACTAGCTAATTCCCTGAACAACCCTCTCTTACTTCTGATTTATTTTCTATCTCCCTCTTTAACTTTCTCTTATTTATTATTTGACTTTCACATTCTGTCTATCATTACCTTTCTCTCTCTCTTTCTGATTGCTCATCTTATTTGTTGAGATTAATCTAAAGTATCTTGTCTCTGAGAAAACTTGGCTCCCTGTCTTTAACGGGGTCTTGTCTGTCCTATTCATGCAGTGCTGACTGAGGATCTGGCGTCCAAGCCCAAACACCTGGAAGAAGTGCCTCGGACCAAAGTTGTGGGAGGTGATGTTGCCCTACCTAACTCCTGGCCCTGGCAGGTAAAACAACAACCTTTATACTAGTCCACCATTCATTTGCGCTGTAAAAGAACGGTGAACAACTTCTCCTTCTGGCTAGTAAAATGTCTCATCATCTTTAACACCCTCCTCTCTCCTGTCTCTCTCTTCTCCTCAGGTCTCTGTGCTGGTCAAGTCTGGTATCTCCTACTTCCACAACTGTGGAGGTGTTCTGATCAGGAAGGGATGGGTTGTGACTGCTGCTTCCTGTGTGGACAGGTAGGATGAGGGGACAAACACGATTTTTTAACAATTGTTGAAAAATATGAATAAATAGAAACAGTATAGTAAATATAACAACATAAGAAATTAACAGTTTTATATTAATATATTTTAGCTCATGCATTGTTAAATTACACTGCAGTACATAGTGAAAATCAACACAAATACTTAACATCAAAGTACAAAAATACATATTGAAATACAAGTTGAAAGTATAAAATGAGCGATAGGATTTAATACCCTATCTCACCGCAATATTGTGTTTGTTTGTGTGTCTGCAGCCCTAAGACTTTGCTGGTGGTTCTTGGAGAGTACAACCTGAACAGCATTGAGGGAACGGAGCAGATCATTACTGTCAGTAGGATCATCATCCACCCCCTGTGGAACAGGGACCTCACATCAGGGTACAGAATGGTTCTGGAATAAAATGTTTGCTTGATGTTTGAATTACATCAAGAATTAGATAATATTTAACAGCTGTCTCTAGTTTAACATATTCCTAAGATTACATGTAACATGACATATTAAAGATAAGAATTTTGTGAAAAGTAATATTTTGTGAAAAGTAAAACTTTAGTATATGCAACTTAGAAAATCCTCATAACATTCAGTAAATATTCCATGTAAAACACACTCTTAGTACCAGCCAAGACAGATGGTACGGATGGGACTGGTTGATTGGGGAGAAAAATGGTCCCATCCGTTTAAACTAATACCAAAGCAGGAGGAAGGAGGCTAGAGATATTTTTGGAAGGAATTAAATGGGTGAGGTTAAAGATGGTGGTTTTAATTTCAGTGAGCGGAAATCTGTGACTGTTATTTTTTTTACTGACAGTAGTTAGCATACGTAGATAAACTCAGTTTATTCTCAGTATTGCACTAATATGAATAATACACAAAAACAAGATCAGTCATGCGAATTGCCCTGGTTTTTCCTTAAAGTGTGGTCGCTTGTGTTGTATTGCCTGCAATGCTGTTGGTCCTTGGTCCTAAGAGTTAGACATAGTTATATAGGAGGTTTACATCCACAAAAAACAAAACAACAACAGGTGGAAACCACAAGAAATGATGTGTACGTGGTAAGGCGGGCAAACATTTGAAGCACAGAAAAACACCAGAAAGGTTAAATAGGAGTCTGAGAAGGATGTTGTGTAGTGAAAACGACGCCCCCTGGTGTGACATTGTTCTCCTCAGGAATGACATTGCCCTGCTTCAGCTGTCCACTGAGGCCACCCTGAACTCTGCTGTCCAGCTGGCTGTTCTCCCTCCCTCTGGTCAGGTCCTGCCCAACAACAACCCCTGTTACATCACTGGATGGGGATCCACTGTCAGTGAGTTACACAAATAGCTCACAGTCACTGGAATGGCAGGGTTTAGGGTTATTACTTTAAGATTCAAATTTGGATCTAGTCTGGATACATCTCTTGCCCATGAGTGCACTGTTTCCATCTTGTTACTCCTTATCTAACATGTCCCCTGTCCTTCTTATAGCCGGTGGTTTTCTGTCCATCAGCCTCAGACAGGCTGTTCTGGCCATCGTGGACTACCCGACCTGCTCCGGTCCTACCTGGTGGGGAGCTGTCGCCAAGCCCAATATGATCTGTGCCGGTGGAGGTAGCAGCTCTGCTTGCAATGTAGGACGTCTTCTAAGCCCCACCCACTGGATGTTATTTAGTTCTTCTGTTACTCTAGAGCCTGTCATAACAAGGCCGACCACCAGAGGGAGCCAATACAATACTTTCTTTGAGAGACTGACTTGTCTGACTGACTAAACATATGTGATATGTTTAGTAGCCGATTGGCTTCAGCTTAACAGATTTTTAGCAAATGGAGAAGGTGGTAGACAATACCCTGACCCTGGGTCTGTCCTAACACCACAGCCTGGTAAAATGAGGGGGAGAAATGGACATACCCTTCTTTGCAATAAATGTTGAAATAAATGAAAAATTGGTATCTCAGTTCATTCTGTGGAAAGTCCAAATATTTATATAAAAAAAAACTTCCCAAGGGATGTATTTACTTTTTCACATGACTGATACATATTACATGCTCAGTAATGCATACTGTAGACTTGATTTATTGGTAGTACTCACCTCCCTCCCTCACTGCTTTTAGGGTGACTCTGGCGGCCCACTGAACTGCCAGGTGGGGGGAAGGTACTACGTCCATGGACTGACCAGCTTTGTTTCCGGTGCTGGATGCAACACCTTCCAAAAGCCCACCGTCTTCACCCGTGTGTCTGCCTACATCAGCTGGATCACTGGAGTAAGTACTTCACGGCTAAGGATGAGGGAATAGAGCTACTTTGGATGCAGAACAAATTGTCTACGGCATTTGCATTTAATGACATGCCTCTAATTGAAATAATTTTAAAAAAAATCCATTCTGTGGTAGCCTCTGTCACAATATTCCCTGTATTTTGGAAACATTCCAGTTTTAATTGATCCACTTTCCTTTCCCCCATAGTTTACTGGTTGACCAGGAACATCTGGATGGGGACAGGTGGATTGCTGTGTCCAGCACAGATGTATTTGGTCCAGTCCTGCATGTCAGCCTACAGATGTATTGCTGCAGCATAGATCCAAATCTGGTCTACTGCTCTTTCTGCAAAAGCTCTCTCTTTTATCTTTCAACACTTTTTTGTATGATATAGAATACAATGCCAGAACAAAAAATGTATCTTTAGAAGATGGTCTTGGTAATTGAAGCAGACAGCACCCAGGGCGTTGTTGAAGCTTCAAAACCATATTCACAGACATTTCTGAACTCTAATAAACTATCAAGTGAACTTTTAGTCATGTCAACTGTCATGTTATGTCCACATTGATATTATTTTAGTCACAGAATTGTGGGACTTACTGGTGAATATTTGAAAGGGTGTGTCTTGTGACCACAAGATCTCACGGTGGCAATTCGGGATGAATGGACGCTGACCACACAATACTGCATAATGACAAAGCAAAACGAGGTTTTTAGAAATGTCTTTAAATTTAAGCTCAGGTGCTCCCTGGTTCAATTGATCACTTGTGGTTCGCCTGTGGTAAATTCTATCGATTTAACATGATTTATCTATATAAGGTCCCACAGTTGACAGTGCATGTCAGAGCAGGAACCAAGACATGAGGTCAAAGGAATTTTCCACATAGAAACTGGATTATGTCATGGTACAGGTTTGGGGAAGAGTAACAAAAACAATCTGCAGCATTAAAGATCCCCACAGTGACCATCATTATTCTTAGACCACCAACACTCTTCCTAGAGCTTAGCATTTGACAAATAATCGGGGCAGAAGGGCCTTGATCAGGGAGGTGGCCATATTAGAACAAGGCTGTAACAATATGGAAAAAGCAAATGGCTCATAATATTTTCAAAATGCATTCTATGTACACCGATGAGCCAAACCATTATGATCACTCACAGGTGAAGCGAATAATGTTGATCATCTCCTAACAAGGGCACATGTCAAGGTCTGGGTAGATTAGATGGTAACTGAACAATCAGTTCTTGTAATCAACGTGTTGGATGCTGGAGAAATGGGCAGGAGTAAAGACCTGAGTGACTTTGACAAGGGACAAATTGTTATGGCCAGACGACTGGAGTAAGTACTTTATGGCTAAGGACAGGGAAGATGTGAGAATAGAGCTACTTTAGTTACAACACAAATTGTCTATGGCATTTGTATTTAATGACATGCCTCTAACTGAAATTTAAAAAAAAATCTTTACATATTTTGGCAGCCTCTGTCACAATATTCACTGTATTTTGGGAACGTTCCAGTTATAATTTATCCATTGATCAGTTAACTGACTGGTTTAAATTGATTTCCTTTCCCCCATTGTTCACTAGTTGAAATGAGGCCTCTTCTCCTGGCTACACTAGTGATCATATCCCCCAGGCATCCTGAAAAGTGTGTGGGGGGGGTGTTGCTAATGTCACATTTATGACACAAAATAGAAGTTGACTCTTAAACACATCATTGGTTTTTATTCTTTTGAAGTTTTACTCATGAAAGCTCACCAGGCTGATAAATCGTTTTTCATAACTACTACAATGTGCCTCACTGAGTTTTCAGAGTTCTTGTCTAACCTTGTAGTCATGGCAGATACTATTCCAATTTCTGGCGATTTCAATATTCATATGGAAAAGTCCAATAACCCTCTTCAAAAACCTTTGAAGCCATAATTGACTCAATGGTTTTCGTCCACCATGTCTCAGGTCCAACACACTGCCACAATAAAACCTTAGACTTAGTCTTGTCAAAAGAAATAGATACAGTGGATCTAATTATTTTTCCTCATAATCCAGAAATATCGGACCACAGTTTTATTACATTTACCGTTACAACAAGAAACCCACTTGCAAAACAATGACTTTTAAAGGCCGTAATATAAATTCTCAGACAACCAACAGATTTTTTGATGCTCTTCCAGGTACACTCATTGATGACAGGAGTAAATACCTAATATCTGCAAACGATCGAATATAAACTCAACACTGCAAAATACCTTTTTGCACTGTTGAGTTTAAATTAGATATGGTACAGTTGCCCCACAAAACAACAAAAGAAATACGCACCAAGAAACTTGCTCCCTGGTACACAGACAATACTAAAGCACTCAAGCAAGCCTCCAGAAAGTTAGAGCGAAAGTGGCGCTCCACCAAGTTGGAGTCTTTAGACTAGCCTGGAAGGACATTACAGTGCAATACCGAAAAGCACTCACATCTGCTGGACCGGCTTATTTCTCCAACCTGATTGAGGTGAACAAAAACAATCCAAAATGTTCCTTTGATACAGTGCCAAAGTTAACAAAAAAGCAATGCTCAAGAAGTGAAGTGGGTCTCCACTTTAACAGTAATGAATGCATGAACTTCTTTGATGAAAAGATCACCATTAAAAAACACAACAGACTCCTAAGATAGGTATTGTCCTCAAAATCTCAGTTGTCCTGAGAATGCACAGAACTGCCACTTGAGGTTCTGGGCGATGGTGATGCCCAGAAAGCGAAAGGACTCCACAGAATTGACTGGGAAGCCACCCACGGCGATGGGGGGAAGGGTAGCTGGGCTTCTCCTGAAGTCCGCTATCATCTCCACAGTCTTTAGGGTGTTGAGCACAAAATTGTTCTGACTGCACCAGGACACCAGATGGTCAATCTCCCACCTGTAGGCAGACTCGTCTCCATCAGAAATAAGTCCGATGAGGGTGGTGTCATCTGCAGACTTCAGGAGCTTGACAGACTGGTGAGTGGAGGTGCAGCTGTTAGTGTCACTGGTTGACTGAATGTAATGTCCCCTCCCAGACTGGTATGCCCCCCAAAGATCACAGGATGCACCATTATTGATGCTGATAAAGGCATAGATGATGTGCTAGTGAGCAATATCCTCAACATCCTCAAAGGGCCCACTCTTTCATTCACAGGCCTTACCCTCTCAACCACAAATCAACAACTGGTGAATGTAACAACCATGGTGGAATAACTGGGACAACGATTGTTGGCCTATCGTCTTTTATAATCATACCCCACATACCTGTGACAAGAAATATCCTATCCTTAAAGCTTAACAGTATCGACAGACTATTTATTCTCACCCCGTCACGAACCACCTGGAGTCGTTTTGCCTCATTCAGGTTCCCTCCCTTCATGTTTCTCTACAGTATAACATCAATTACATCCGAACACGCCACAACCAAACTAATGTCTCGAAGAACTTTAGTAGACACAACGTCTCCAATTTTATTCACCAGTTCTTTAGGAAATGCCATCGGGTTGATCGCATTGACTTCCACAACATTCTTAAACTTGAGTAACATGTAATCATGTTCTCTATATAACTACACTACAAATCGAACTTCCCTCGCCTCCACTCCCATCTGATGATACAAGTAGCTTTCCTATTCTTATTCCCTTTCCCTCCTCATTTTATCTTTACACTGCTAAACTCCATGCCATCCTCTTCCTCTCCTAACTCCTCAACCTTTCCATTCATCTCTACTCCAGGCACAGCCCAGTGTTGCCAACCTCCAAACCTCGTTCACTTGTCCTTGCTCCGAAAAAACAGCCGCCACCAGGCGAGGTCCGTATGCACATTCATATTACAATAATAAAAAATATATTTTTGTACCATGCCTTTCAAAACGGTCATGTGTTTTAACATGCATGTGATTAAGTAATTAACAATGGAAAGCAAAACAGCTTTACCACTCACCTGACAATGATTGCAAGTCATTTAGTTTATAAAAATGTATTCAGATTTAGCCTATTGATGATGCATTCAGCTCATAAATCATGACACACTGCTCTCCCCTAAATTAAAGTACATACGCCGCTTTTAATAATAAAAAGTATCGATATTGGTATCAATATCGGCGATTCTGGCCCTGTATTACTTGGTATTGGATCAAACCCAAATTTCGCGGTATCGCACACCCCTACTAGCCAGTGGAAATTGATATAGCTAATTCGTAGATAACTCTTTTTTTTTACAAAGCTGTGCGCGCATGGGGAGGGCGGGTTAAGGTTTCTTTTTCGATAATTCATACTAAAAATTATAACAATGTATGCACATACTACTAATAAGTTGCTGTGGATAAGATAATTTGCTTAAGTGCTTATGTGAACTGGGGCAGATAATTTTGTTTTAAAAATATTTTCTAATTGTATCTGTTTTCTTATACACGTTTAAAACACATCCATATTACTTGGCTTTACAGCCATGAATGACAGATGACGTCACAAAGTCTGATTAGGTCTCAACACCTTGTTACGTCTCCTGACAATGTATCTATTAGTTTAATGTGGAAATGAATCAGTCTTCATTAGTTACCAAGTTAGTAATACCGACATGGGTTGCATCTCCTCGTGCATTAAGGTATGCTTATATCCAATTCATTATAAGAAATATGGTGCAATTTGGATAGTAATTTAGCCTTAACAAATATAGTGTACAAAACTTTAAACGTGAAAGTGGCCTAGATGATGATTGAAAAAATCAGATTGATTGACATAATATCATGTAAAGAGTTTGTCGCAAATTCCATTGTATAAGTAGACTATATTGTTTAGGTAGGCACACAGCTACAGATCAGAGCTTTTCTCTTCTAATAAGGGCCACTTCGCCTTCAGAGAAGAAACAAACGCATGTTTTAGTGTAGGCACTGAATGTGTAGCCTCGCACAACCGCCAGATCCCACGAGCTTACATATACACGCTACGGGGATATCAGTGTGGTAGTGATGACCACGGAGTAGGTACCGAGGAGTAGGCTTAAATTCTGAGCCTGCTACGGTTTAACCGGGCCCATCAGTGGACTTTCATTAATTATAGGTGTGGTCTAGTAGCCTCGCACAGCCACCTGATCCCGAAAAAAGTTTACCTGGAATGTGATTGGATCGACCACCAACTAATTAAACCAACAACACACATTATTGCCAGATGAGGGATTCTCATGATATTCGCCTGTTTTTAATGACAATGTGCGGGCAAAAATGGGCCTCCGTGGGTCAAAAAAATAGCGTTTGGGCATGATTTCTGTTGGATCATCGGGATTTCGTTTGTGATTGGGCAGTATAGCTACTGTCAATGAAATCTGGCAACCCTGCGCACATAACGTTGTAGGCTACCAAAGCGCAATAATTCACTTTTACAAAACATACTGTACTTCGAGCTACAGCAATCAAACAGGCAGATCAGTAAGTGTGGGTGACTAAAATGGCTGAAAACTGTTACTGCCGTATTTGTCACGAACATTTGCGTATCAAAGCCACCTTCGCGTTTACCCAGAAAATATTTGCATTAACAAAAACAGCAAATTAAAACAGTGTTAACGAAAGACTAATAACATTAGTTTTAACATTGCTAAACGGGTTGCCACTCATCACACCCATAATTCATAAAGGTGCGCTGATTGGCCCGGTTAACCCAATAAGGTATATCTGCAGACCGCAAGTCGGGGACGTTACTTAATATGAGGGTTCCTGAATATTAAGTTACGCCCACTGAATATTAAGTTACGCCCACTGATGTTCGCCATTGGTCAGTTTAAATGAGGGTTCCTGAATATTAAGTTACACCCACTGATGTTCGCCATTGATCAATTTGGGGACATCCTGGTTTGACACACGTTTCGATGCTAGGTTGTCATGTATGGGTATGACGTCATTACGTTGAGTGTGGTAATGGAAGAAGAGTTAACTAAACTGGTGGGCTAAATTTTTTGGACTTCAATACTCTAAATAATACCTTTAAGATTAATTGGGCTAAGCATTTTCTTAAAAACCCCGTCTCGATTTGGAATTTTATTCCCCATTATATATTCTCTCGTTTTGGTGGTCCGGGCTTTATTTTGAATTGTAACTACAATGTAGACAAACTCCCTGTAAAACTGTCCACTTCTCACAAGCAGGTCCTCTTAGCTTGGTCTCTTATTTACAAGCATAATTTCTCACCTCACTGATATCTAATTTGGAATAACAGAGATATTTTATATAAGAACAAGTCATTTTATTTTGAGAATTGGGTACGCAATCAGATTCTGCTGGTGGACCAACTATTTAATGTAGAGGGGCGACTTTTCTCCTATAGAGATTTTTTATCAACATATGACATTCCAGTTACGCCGAAAGAATTCGCAATTGTATTTGACGCCATTCCATCAGGCACAATCATGCTTTTTAAATATACTGGCAGACTTCCACCTACTTTTGTCTCCCTCCCCGATGTGGCTGAATCACCAGTTGGAAGAATCTGTTTTTCCCAACTTCCTCATAATAATAAGATCATTCGTGCATTATTTCAGAAAGAAATTGTTTCTATTCCAAATGTTACATTTTATTGGAACTGATTTGTAAATGACATTGATTGGAAAAAGGTTTGGATGATTCCTCACAGATATTTGATAGTGAAAGAAGTATCTTTCAGAATAATTCACAGATATTACCCTGCTTATCATTACATGATTAAATTTAAAAGAGATGTCAACACAAACTGTTCTTTTTGTGGAGACCACCCAGAAACTTTTTTGCACCTCTTTTGGCATTGCCCACACACCAGAACATTTTGGCAAAACCTCAGCAGATTCATCATTGACCATATTTATAAAGACTTTGCTTTATTGTGGAAGGATGTTATTTTTTGCTTTTATAAAAGCCATAGTAAAGAAAAGATGTACTTCATTATACATTTATTAATTCTTTTGGCAAAATTTCACATTCATAAGTGTAAATTCAGCACTAAAAAACCTAGTTTTGTACTTTTTCTCCATGAAGTTGAACATTATATTAACTTGATTTCTGGCTCAAACAACAAAAAGGCTGTTAAAACTGAAAACATATGGTCCTCTTTCTTTTTGTAATGGCCTATAAGCTTCCCCTGGCAATCTTATTTTATATTTTGTTTATCCCTTTATTGTTGTATGTTTTGCATGCTTTGGCTATTCACATGTAATTTGTTCCCTTTATTTGCAATAAAAAAAAAAGGAAGAGTTAACTAAAGTTACAACTTAATCTCAGAGTCCATGTGATTTCATTCAATATCTTTTGTCAAGATATAACACTAGGTTCAAGCATTGATATAGAAAACAAAAGTGTATTTGCTTTGACTACATGTTGAAAACGTGCTCTAGTCTGATTATACTTGTACCAATTATGTAAAATTAAATGGTATTTTCCAATGCCATTTAATTGTATTTTTTTTCAGGATTAAAATTGTTTGGTAACATACAACTGAAATATATTAATTTGAAGACTGAAGTGCCTATAAAAATAGTTTTAAATGTTTTGGTTACAGATGCACAGTCATACACAGTCATACTCACTATGCCTGCCATGGTCAATTTGTCTTTGAGTAGCCATTGCTTGGTTATATGTGATACAGTAGAGGGCCATCATTAGGAGGTTGACAGTTGAGAATGCTGCTTATTGCAGTTACAATATAGTTGATCTGAACTCTACATGTTACAAAGTGAAACAGGCCTCCCTTTTGCGCACGTTTATACAGGATTACTATTTATGCATTTTCCATAGATTCAACATATTACACAAATGTGAGCATGCTGTGTAAGATGCATTGTGCGGTGGACCTGTGAGCAACAACTTCAGTGTCAGCTAAACTGTTTTGAAGGTCCTTTGCTGAGATCTGTGGGTTCTGCTGTGTAGATCTGACCAGTTTTCATAATCATTGTAATGGTTTCTCCTTCCTTTGACTTGCACTGTTCAATTTAACAGCATTGTTCTAGAAAGTTGAAATTGGTTACTGGAAGTGTTGAATTTTCTATAGCCTGTTGCAGAAAGGTGGCAAGTTTCAATTTGCATCATGTAGAGGTCAGGTCAACATCTGTTTACAGAAATACTAATTTTTCCGCGGGTGCCTGGAACAAGCACATTTTTAATTCTAGAATAATGACGTGGTTATGGACCTAAAACATTGTTGGGAGGAATGTAAGTGTTACATGTCTTGGAATTGATTATATGAGGTCTAATTTAACCCTTATCCTAAAAGTTGATTCAATAACATAAATTACAAATAGAACAGGTCCAAAAGAGCACAACAGACATTATTAAAAGTCAATAAATGTAGCCCAAAATCTTAAAGCCAATAGCATAACCTAAAAATACAATGATATGCCAGTTAGACAATTAAACATTTAATCACCCAATCAAATATTCAAAACATTACATTCCAACACTGACAAAACTGAACTGTTTCTTTATGTACTGTGTATTCAGCTTTGCCCAGATTCTGTAGGCTTTGGTTTCATCCTATCATGTTGTATGTCCAGGTGAACACTTCCAAAACACTGTCCAGTTTACTCTTGCTAAACAACTGATGTTTCTTGTCTCTTTGTCTTGTCATACTATATTGTGTTTTCTGGATCTTGTAATATTTGTTGTGTGGAAACCAGCATTAGCTAATGGTTTAAAGACAGGTAATAGGTATCCTCATCAACAAAAATAATTAACAGAGAAGCTCAAAATTATCACTAAGTCCACTTTTGTCTATTTCATCCATGAATGTTTCAGTGTCTTCAAAATTATTAAACAAAAACATAAATGGGGAGAGAGCTTCTTGTTCTTCCTCTAGAGTTGAGGCCTCTCTGAGCATCTGCACAGCACCCTGTATTTTCTCATCATTCAGGGGTGAGGACTTGTACCCGGTCTCAGAAGAGGCCCGTGTTGGCATTTATCCAGGCAACAGCATTCCCCAGGTCAACAACACATCTTGGCAACTGAAATGAAAGATCACAACCATCACATAGAAGTAGAGGTGTACAAAGTACAAAGTAAAAGTACTCAACTGGGTTCGGCTGTGTTCACCACTTTAGGGAAGTATCTAATCAAGATCTAAGTAACCAGGTAAAGGGAGTTCAAAACTAACCAGTGATCAATAAAATAAAAAGGAAGAGTTTAAATGATCAATTAAGGTCATTGGTTAGTTATGAACTCTGTTTAGGTCATTTAGCTCATCCTTAGCAACTTCCCAAAACTGGTGAACACAGCCAAATACTTCTACTTATTTTTACTTTTTACACCACTGCATAGAAGATGGCCATGACAAATTATTGTTTTGTTTACATTTCTAAATAATGAAAACATAGTGTATATGAAGCTAAAAAATAAATGGATCTTTCCTGCTTGCATATAGTGACAGGTGCATCATGCATCTTTAGCTAGCGTACCCTAATTGACTAGAGCTGGCTAACATGTAGCCAACCTCGTCGCGTAGCTAGCCATCTTTAAACGTAGCTATAAGGGTTGTCGTGTTTTCTGTGTTCTGTCACTGGCAAGCTATTCGAATCTCAGATACAAAGAATTTAGCAGATAAGCGATCTTAGTGAACACATTAACTATCCCTAAATATATAGCTAGAGGTTGTCATATGGAAGCACTTACCGAAATCTTCGTCATTGACCCTAGTAATTCTTCCTTCATAAACGCATGCACTAAATCATATTAAGTTATGCCCCCGACTTGCAGCCAGCAGATATACCCTCCTCGGTTAATCGGTAGCCGACTCGAAACAAGCCTACTAAGCCTGACCAGACTGATATCCGTGTAGATAACGTGTCGTGTATACTGTGTTATTAAAGTTACTACAGAAAGCTGGAGTTCCACAATGTCTGTCTTTGCAATCTTAAATGTGTCTATTAAATGTTTCTTCTCAACAGAAAAAGCGAAACAAAGTTGGAGTGGAGTCGCAGAAAAAGAGAAGGACTTCTTCACTCTCTTCGATTTCACCTGACCATTGTGAAAGGAACGCCTCCACTACCTCCGTCCAACTCACTTCCCCCCATCCACCTCCCTCCTCTGTTAAATGTTCCACTCAGTCTCTTGCTGAACACCCCTCTCTCCCCACGGGGTCACCTCCCAGGAACACCACCCCAGTAAATGCCTCTTCAGTGGTCTCTCAGCCTGGTTGTCTCTCTCCTCCAAACCCATTGGACCGTCATGGAGAGACCAGCCCTGAGGAAACAACAGTCATGTAAGTCAAACCAAGTACAGTATGGGTGAAAACACACCACCTGTTCCAGAGACTTTAGACCTGTTTCTGTCTTCTCTCTTGTCCACTGCTTCTATGCTACTCTAGTCCAAAGCCCCATGGCCCAGTCTCAGCCACCAAGGGCCAGAATCTCTCCAGGACCCGCTCAAACGCACCGCTGAATCTGAAAAAAATGACCCGGAGTGACAGAGGAGAATCCAGGGATCACATCGACCTGGAACTGCTTGGGTAAACTACATCACCCTTCGAAATAATGTTGAACTCTTCATTGTTTAGATCAATGTCTGATATATGATGTGTCTTACTATCAAACTATATCAGATTTATTAGACATTAATAAACCCATGAAGCATTATGATCAGCTTGGTCAAAAGAACATCCACTCCTGTGTGTGTGTCTGTGTGTGTGTGTCTGTCTGTGTGTGTGTGTGTGTGTGTGTGTGTCTGTCTGTCTGTGTGTGTGTACTCACATAATTATTCCTGACTCAGATGACTTATTTAAAGATTTATTACATAAGCCACTCTCTTGTATATTGTACCTATATGTGGGTATTAATGACCACTTGTTCTTCCCAGGTTACCCAACATTGGCAACACCTGCTTCCTCAATGCGACACTGCAGTGCCTTCTGTTCCTACCGCTGTTTTTCAAGGAAATCCTCCGCCAGGAAAATCTCTGGAGATTGTCCCCAACTTCTAACCTGCTCAGGTAAAAGAAGGCTAAGTTGCACATACACACACACACACACACACACAGCAATCCGTTATTTGTGGTCAGAAATGTAAGTTATCGTATATAACAAGCCACGGAACTGCTTAGAGAATAAAATATTTTGCTGATTTTGTATATTTAGTCTAGAAAAATGCTCTGAATTTAAGTGAAACATCTTAACCAATTATCCTAAAATATAAAACAACTCGTCATTTCCGTTTTCCTTGACTGTCCGTCCTCAAAGTACACAATTTCTGTAAAAAAAATAAACAAATGTCTCCGATGCAGTAGCTCTAGTTGAAGAATATTTTTGATGTCCAGGTGGGTTATTCACCATTCTTTCAGCGCCTGATTTAGTCTTTGTCTGCTCTCTAGTTGTCTGTCAGAGGTGCATCAGTCTCGTCAACCTGGCAGTGGCACCAACCTGGCCTCAAAAAGGGAAATCCTGATGAAGGTGAAGTACTCGTTGCTTGAACAGGATATGAAATACATGGAGGATAGTCAGCAGGTGAGTCTACAGACCGGGTGTACCACTTCTCCCCCGAGGTCAAACATTGTTCTCCTTTTTGTTGTTGTGACATTTCTGTCTTCGTCATTTGACCTGTCTTCATATATGTCTTTTCTCTGCTCCTCGTACTGTAGGACGCACACGAGTTACTTCTCAACATGCTGTGCCAACTGACGGCGGAGGGCAGGATCCTGGCAGAGCTCAGCATGGGCTACATATGCCCTGTTTCACAGCTGGAGTTCATGATCGCGTCAGTGGTCACCTGTACCAGGTAGGAGCTCTGCCACTGGTTGGGGGAAAACAAAAGCAGTCAAAACCCTCGGCATAAAAGTCCGTAGAGGGAATGTTCTGCTTCATCTGTGAGGTCTAATGTGTTTCTTGTCTTTTCCTGCTTCTGAAGCTGCGGGAGAAAGTCGTCCACCGTGCAGGAGTACAACCACCTCTCCCTGGACATCAGCCCTGAACGTACCCTGCAGGGCAGCCTGGCACTGAATTTCAAGGTCAGCAAACAGCCCGCGCTCTCGGCATACTGTCTAATTACAATTGTGTTGTCATTCACTGTTGCAATCTATTTGTTTGTGACCCAGAGATACATGGTGGACTTCAGATGTCAGGTCTGCAAAGGCCTCCAGGCCTCAAAGATGGAGCAGTTTCAAACCCTGCCTCTGTAAGTGTCATATTTGAGTTTATTATAGCATTGGCAGTGTTGTATTGATTTGGTTTCCGGGGTCCTTGTCTGTTTATATGTCTGTTTATTTGTCTGGGTCTCTGGACAGTGTGCTGGTCCTGCACTTGAAGAGGTTTGGGGGATATTCGGGTCTGGAGAAGCTGCAGACGCCTCTTTCGATTCCTCCAAAACTGAGACTCTCCGGTGCCACCCCTGCACAATGTCATCCCAGAGGACCCGACCGAACATGCCATCAGCCCTCCTGGACAGGACAGAGACTGCGCCCTCTGCCTTTCAGGTGTGTCAACATTACACATAATGTCCGCTGGCGATACTGTCCTGCAGTTA
>JACXGI010015289.1:0-17531 GCA_016801175.1 Esox masquinongy
ACAGACAGACAGACAGACAGATACACTCACATACAGACAGACAGACACACACAAACAGGGGACGACGTCCCCCTGACTTTTACATGTGTTCCAATGCCTTCACGTGTATATAATGATCACCTGCTCATCCATGTTTTCCAATCACGAAAGAGAAATGTTTTCACAAAAACACCCATGGAGCAATTAGTTAATTGTCCCGCTCACAAAATAACATCATTGATTTGTGTCGAATTGGGGATTCGATCTAGCAACCTTTCGGTTACTGGTCAAAAGCTCTAACTGTTACTGTAGACCTGCCACAGAAGTCTTAATTTAAAAATCCAGATAGAAAGTGTGTAGATATGATGAAATGCTTTGAAGAAATCAAATGAAACACTATAATGATCTGTTATAGTTTCTCTACACAGTAGAAAACTACATTACTGCGTTTTAGCAGCACTAATTCGCAGAATCTGTTGTCTTATACATGTTTCAACAAGAAGTTGGGCAATATGTAATTGTTCAATAGAAATGTGGTCATAATTGTGTAGATAGCGTGTTTGAATACCCAAATTAACAAGGCGGTCTGGTGAAAGACTATACCTTCAAAATAAGTCTGTTTTTGGTGTTTTCAAAGAAAGTATTAGCTAAGTCATTACATATGGAACGCAGACAAAAGACCATTTGGCTGGTGTCTCTAACCATTCCCTCAGAATGAACACCAGTCACAGTGAAGTGTGAGTTCAACCAGCTAAGTGGTGAAGGAATAGGATAGGAACATTAAAGTTCTGATTTGTAAATTTACATGTTTCCTAACTTTAAGGCATATGGACCTTATATATATATGGTGGCTCTCAATAGTATTCCCTCCTTTGGACTTTTCAACATTTTATTATGTTACATCAAGAAATCGAAATGGTTTTTGCCACTGATCATCACAAAAGCTACCACTTCTAAGTCCATGTCAAAATAAAAAATAAAATCTACAAATTGTTCTAAATTAATTTCAAATGCAGAAAATAATTGATTGCATATGTATTCAGTCAGCATTTGGTAGAGTACCCTTTGGCAGTAATTACAGCCATGAGTCTATTTGAATAAGCCTCTACCAGGTTTGCATTTCTGGACGAAGCAATTTTTGCCCGTACTTTGCAAAATTGCTAAAGATCCATCAAGTTGGATGAGGTCCTTTGGCCAATAACTATTTTCATCCCTTTGGGTTGAGGTCTGGGCTTTGACTGGGCCCGCCAAGACACTGACCGTTTTGTTTTAAAGCCACTCCATTGTGGCTTTGGCTGTATGTTGGGTGTCATTGGCTTCCTGGGAGGTGAATCATCTCCTAAGTCCCTGGTCCCTTTTAGGCTTCAGCAGGTTTTCTTCCAGAATTTCCCTGTACTTTGCTGCATCCATTTGGATCTCTGTCTTGAAAGCTTTACAAGCACTGATGGGGAGAAGCATCTCAGTACCATGATGTGAGTTGATGTGAGTTGTGTTCTTTTGCCACTGTCTCATAAAGACCACTTCTGTGAAGCACCCAAGCTATTGTGCAGTGCACTTTGCACAGTGTCTCCCAGCTTAGGCGCGGAAGACTGTAACTCCATTCACGTAACTGATTTCATGTTTTAACACGATAAAATAAGAAGCCCCAGGGAGATGAATACTTTTGAGAGCCACAATAATTATGTATATTTATAAGATGACGTTATTTTTCAGATCCCAAAGACAACAACACATTGGCCACACATTGCATTACAACACAATACACATCACACAATAAAACCAGCAGGTCTGAACACTGTATCAGTCGTCCCCACCAGGATCTAACCGCTGGCAGAGTGCCCCCCCCGCTGCTGAAATTTAATTAGGTGTAAAATAAATAATGCATATCTTTGTCAGGATTTATGGATTCGGCATTTCTTCCAATTCTCCACGTGTAAATGATTTCTATGCCTGCTTCTTAGGTGCAGATATTTTACCCCCCAGACAAAGGCAAGAATGGAAGACCAGATGATGATAGTTATCTTAAATCCACTCATTGCATGCTGTCTAAGTCGTCTAATTCCCCAAATTGAGATTGAATCGGTGATATTTTGAGTAATTCTTCTTCGCTACCATCTGCAAATGCGAGGGGGATCGCATTTCATTTTGATTAAGCGTAAAAGGCAAGCACGGCTTTCTCAATTACATTTTGGCACCCCCCCCTTTTCTCTCATTTTCTTTTTTCAGTCATTGGCCTTTTTCATTCCTTCCCCCTGTTCCTTTTTTATTTGCTGTGGCATTTCTTTGTCCTAATCTTTATTGAGACGATCGTTAGGTGACGGCAACACCTGACCGGCAGGGAATAAATCATTGGGGAACTGCTCTCTTGTTTTTCCCACAATCCCTCTCTTTCCACCTGGTCTCACATGATTGCTCCCTGTGTTCAGCCAGGTTATTGTCTGGCTGTGTCAACACGAAGTCTGAACAAACAAACAGATCTGAGAAGCGTCTGGAGAGCAGGATGAAATAAGATGGGATCAATACAAAGCAGTGGTGTACTGCTGGTTTAGTGCAATGTAAAAGTCAAGGGATTGTTACGTGGGATCAGGGATCGATAGAGTTACGTTGTGGAACAGGGAAGAGAAGAGAACGGCCTGCTTCCCAAATGGAACCCTATTTTCTTAGGGGTACCGGGGAGTGGATGGAGAGGCCCTTTAGAACGATGCCTGTGCAGCGTCCTGGGACAAGTTTTGGAACAGCCTCACTTCCTATCTCACACAACGTGTGAATGCATATGGGAGACATGCTAATGGCAAGCCAGTTACTGTAGCATGGACATGTAAAAGACGCATGCACACGCGCACGCACACACACCGAACAGCCTAGTCTTAAGTGTTAGTGAGTAGCAGGAAGGAGAGAGGGTGTGAGCACACTCATTCTTAGTCAGGACACGAGTTTCTTCGCCAGTTCAGTCTGAAGAGAGGAGCTCTAGCCTCTGGGTGATGCAATGAAAAGCCTGCAACACAGCTGGTGGTATTACAAGGTCCTTCCCTAGCCTCAGACAATCACTTGATGGGTTATTTTCTGTCAGAAATGGAGGGCCGTTAGAAAAATGCTGACAGGCACCAAAACAAGCCCCTCCCCACTAACATAACGCCATGCAAAAATACCTCAGAAGTGTTCCCTTTGAAGACCTTCTGCACTGTAGATCTGACGAAACAGACAGGAAACACATTTTGTATAAGAGGCATGGCACAGTAAATGAAATGAAAGCCTTTGAGGTTTCCCCGCTGAACATTTCACACAAGATTTGAATCTTCCATTGGCAATTCCTTTTTAAATTAAGGCAGAGGAAATGTGCAATACCTGCAGTAGAGCAGAGTTTGAACCCCACGTCTCAGGAAGGCCACAGTAGAATGATGACTAACCCCAACTAGCTGCCATCCAGTCAACTGCATTTCCTCATTAACAGATCTACCTCAGAGCCAGGGTTGGTGTGATTGGTGGACCCAGTGAGGGCTGAGCTTATGTCCTGACTCTGTAGTCACCGACCCGAAGTTGGAATTTAGAACGGTTAAGGGTTATGATTGGAGTTGGGTAGGAGTTAAAATCAGGGTTTGGCATGTGGACAGTGATAGTTACATAATGTACTGTGATGACTGTGTGCAGTGTCGGCCCTGGCCTTTTGGGGGCCCTAAGCAAAATTTGATTAGGAGGCCCCTGCTCCCCTAGGGGTCTGGAGCCCCCAGCTCCCCAAGGGGTCCGGGGCCCCCTAGTGGTCGGGGGCCCTAAGCGACTGCCTATATCGCTCATGCCTGGAGCCAGCCCTGACTGTGTGGGTCCGCGGGTACCTCATTGGCCCTAAATTAGCTGTGTCATCCCCTTACAAACACACACACACACACACACACACACACACACAGCTCCTCTTGTACCCACCATCACCTTGAATACGCACGACCATGCAGCGGTGGGGGTGGTGGTGGTTGTGACCCAAACCCACTTGCCCCCCTCCCCATACTCCCCATTTTGGTGGCTCCCATTCAGAGTAGATCTGCAGTGAAGAAATCAGCCGTAACCGAGTCATCCCTTACAGTCAAAGTGGTCAAGCGCGGTTGGCTGCTCTCAATGTGGTTCGTTTGTCGGGGCTGCGGCTCTGATAAGTGGGGGCTTCCCTCTGACACATGCTATCCTCATAGGGCAATTAAAACTATAAGCACTGGCGCCGCGGGCACACTGAGAGATAATTACCCATATTCTCTCTTCATTGCTGTCTGCAGACAGCAGGACGATAGGGCTTTAATTGTCCCTGTCTAAGGGCTGTGTGTGGGACAAGTGGTGTGCATGGTACTGTAGCGATCCTCGCTGAATGGTACGCGTTACAATTCCAAACCAAGTCGCTTAGTGGGTGTGATGTATACTTTTTATAGGGTTTTTTGAACCCCTATTTTACCAGGTTGGTAGATTTTTCATCTTGCTGGTTCTGGGATTTTGGTTACGGGTCAGATATTTCAAATGCTGGGCTATCTGCTGCTGGTATAATCTGGCTTTAGTGAAACCTTGTATTTATATAGGTGTTACAATGTAAAAAACAATGAAAGTAATAATTTAAGTAAAAATGGTGTAGTTACATAGGTTTTAGAGTTTAACTAACATAGTAATAACTTTAGTAAAAATTGAATAGTTACATAGGTTTTACAATGTAACTAACATAGTAACAACTTTAGTACAAAGTTTAGTTTCATAGGTTTTACAATGTCACTTACACAGTAACTAACACAATAACAGAATACTAATTATGTATGTATTACTAATCTAATTTCAATCAAACAAATTTATTTTCTGAAGCTCTTCTGAAGCTCTATCAGCAGTTGTCACAAAGAGCTTAAACAGATGCCCAGCCTAAAACTCCAAAGAGCAAGCAACAATATGAATTGATGCACAGTGGCTAGAAAAACTCCCTAGTAGGGTCAGAACTTAGGAAGAAACCAAGAAATTAGCTGGACGCTGAGAGATGACCATTCCTCTTCTGGCTGTTACAGGGAATGGACCACATCAATATCTTTTCATGTTCAGATGACCAGTGGATCCATAAATACAGATGGGCTCTGTCCAGAGTCTTTAGGCTGAATCTAGGTCAGCTGCACAACCAGGTGGAGAAGGAAACGGGACGACCAGGTGGAGACGGAAGAGGACAACCAGGTGGGCTGTGGGCAGTGACAGCTGGATTTGTCAGACAGATGCCACATCTGCCACACAACCAGGTGGATTTAATTGCTTATGTTTCGGTTGTCTCCAGAGCTTTATCCCAATTTATATGAGACTGGCAATGCAAAATGACCACATGAAAATAAACAGAGAAAATCATCAGAATCACCAATGAGCGCGAGAACGCTGTCAATAAATACGTTGTGTGAAGTACACCATTTCAAATAACGTCCCCATTAACATTTACATTAAATCTTACAAAATATGAACAGTAAAAGGGTTCAGTGTTCACGTTACATTTGTACTTCTTGTTGACCCATGACCTCTTGGCCATGTATGTTATGAAGAAGGCTGACAACATGGCAGCGGTAGACCATATAACCGTGATGATGAGAAGCCCTACAGTTAGGAGGTCAGAGCTCTGGCAGAGTGGTGTCAAGTAAACAGCCATTCCCTCAACGTGGAAAAACAAACAAGCTGATTGTGAACTTCAAGACACCGAAGAAAGGTGTATTCCCCCCCGTTCTGTATCCAACCTCCATGAATCCCATTTAACCCCCACGAAGGGAAGAGACAAGGTTGTGCTCTTTCGCTGCTGCGTTTCCCTCTGGCAATTGAGCATCTCGATGAATGACTTGGTCAGTTTGTGTCGCCTACTGTGGATGTCAAATCATCTGGAATATGACCGAGCTCACACCAATATGGATGCAAAACCCCTCTACGTCAAAGCATCTCACATTATTACATTATTTAATAATATTTAATCATTACATTACTAGAGTTATTACACTGCTAGTTACTTGCTTTTTGACGCCAACAAACACCTATTTTTGGCATGGTAAATAGGTTAACATTGTATGTGACGCCATCTCCAGATACTCTCAGGGTAAAGGAAGTCAGAGAAAGGAAGGAGTAAGGCCTTTCAGAAGTGTGTCTCTAATAAAGGGGAATGGGTGGTGTGGGCGTAAGATAACACATCTACTCCTCAATGGAGCGGGTGTATATTGAGTGCCTGCTAGAAGGATTTGCTCCAAATGTGCACAGGACAGCTCCTTTGTCTTCAAAGAAGAGTAGCCAAATCTCTCCCCCACCTCCTTCCCACCCTCTCTCTCCATTCCATCCGCTTCCTCCCTCCCCTCAATCCCACTGTCTCTCCTTTCCTGCCCTCTGTCACCCACTCTGCCTGTTATTTCTGCAGGTGCATCTGCAGCAATCTATTTTTCTTTTCATATCTCTTAATGATTCATGTCTTGGCACTGTTCCGCCTCTGACTGGAGTGTTTGTGAAGAGGGTAGAGGGAAGGGAGTTAGCATGTTGCACAAGGAAGGAGGAAGAAGGACAAAAAATAGAGAGAATATAAATAGAGGGGGAGAGAGCTACTAAAGAGGGAAGTTTTGAGAAAGGGTGAGAAGAAGGGAAAGAGACAGGGAGGGAGAGAGAATGAGAGGTGGAGGGGAAGAGAAATTGAAATAGAAAGAGACAAGGAGGTAGAGAAAGATGGAAAGAAGGAAGGGGGAAGAGAGGGAAGGAGTGCGGGCAGAGATGGTCGGGGTATTTGGTGAGATATATGTTTGGCGAGATATTATTACTGAGCTCAGTTATTTTCCACTGGAATTCTATCCTACAGCAGAGTAGTCAGCTTAAAATATGAATCTTTGAGCAGATTTTCATCGCTGTGTTGGCACGTCACTAACGGGCCTGTGGCACATCTGTGAGCGGCAGAGCCAGGCGAGAAGGCGAGTTTCGGTCAAATCACCTGGAGTGTGTTCAAACGGCAGAATCTCGCTTGGATCTCGTTCACTGAGCTCGTAAACTTAAAAAATAATAACAAACCCAAACGTTGCAAAAAACAAGGACGGTTTTCATGATGATGAAATGAAAAGCGTCAAAGCCGCTGAAATATGACTCGCTGCACCCATCGATTTCATCCTATTGAAACATTGATCATGTTCGTCCTCTCTTAAGCTTTCTGTGTCTACCTCCAATGGTATTTCCCTGTCCGGCTGTCTTTTCAAAAAAACGTACATGGAGTCTTTTGTCTTGACAAAAGAAGTGGAAAGAGTTTCCTTGTATTTCCCATTCATCAATATAAGACCATATCACAGTAGAGCGCTATTTAGTTGAACAGGAAGAGCAACCTATTTCAAAGTTTTAAACTAGGAGGTTAAGATATTTCATATTAAATATCTTAGGTCTGATAGACATGAGCCGCAGCTTAGGGAAGAATCCTTGATATTTCTGTCCGGACCCTCTGACCCCTCAACCATGTGACGTCAATCTGGGTCACATTACTCACAAGGTTGTTCTCTACGCAGCGATGACTTTAAAACAAGTTTGAGAAAAACATTGCTACGGGACAAAGCCATGTTCACTTTGTCAATTCAAAAATATTTTGCGGTGCAAGGGCAGTGTAAGGGTTTGGTTGCGTGGCAGCTTTTTTTCTGCTTCACGGTATTTCAGAGGGGGCTGCTGTCAGTATGTGTCCATGGGCGTGTGTGTGTGTGTGTATGAGGGTGAGTGCGTGTGTACATTTGATTGGGCTCATTTATTCATGTGAAGCTGGAGAAGCTGCAACATCAAAGCCCAATCCAACTGAAAGATGAAAAGGCTTCTATGTAAATGATTTAATGTGAAAAACAAATGTTGTGGGTGTCTGTGTGTGTGTGTATGTGTATGTGTATGTGTGTGAGGGGGGGAGGGTGACAAGGAATGGATTTAAATGGGTCAAGAAGATAATAAACTAGACGGAAAGAGCCAATGAACAGATAAAACAAGATGTCGGAGATGAGTAATGAGAATGGATGACCAACTGATGGTATCACTGTAGATCCCGCAACAAACAACACACCAATCAAACCATGTCAATCCATCCCGTTGGATTCAAAGTGAAGGCTGCCCTCGTTTCGCCTGTACCCATCTCAACGGTGGATGAAGGTAAACGAGGGCGGTTTTGTGGATCAACTTTTTGAAATTTCTCCCAAAAAACAAGAAGTCAGTGTAAAAACCATACATCCTAATGGGACAACACTTCAGTGGTGACACCAGCAGTTGTGACCCGACTGACGAGTCAGAACAGGTTTGCGCTCTTCAGAAAGCGTGTCCAGTAGCTGGGCCAAAACGTGTCCTTCACATCCCCCGTTATCTCTCCCCTCATACCACCGCGCCTCTGGCTGGGCGCTGCAGAGTGTCTGAGCCCAGTGAAGCTTGGCTCAGTGGCACCTCCATCTGCCTCCACCATTACTGTCACTATCACCATCAAAAGGCAGCTTTCCGTCTCTCCCGGTCAGTCATTAAGTGCCAGTGGAACAGACACACACAGACACACACAAACACACACAAACACACACACTCGGCTCCAAAGCTGCTTGATCACATCAAAGCAGGTTGACAGGTTGTTTGGTGTCACACAGTCGTCCCGCTGTGTATTTGATGGTGCTCTGCCTGAAGATATTGATCTGGTATTGGATGGACAGAGACATTATCCTGCTCTAGCATGGAGGGACAAATGGTCTGAATCAAATGGGCTGACTTCACCGGTGTAGCGTTAAAAAAATAGTAGGCGGGTGATCATTGTTGGTGGTGAAATACAATGTAAAGCTCTTCATACATTCAGTGCATTTATTCCCACCCAAAATAAATAAGTCCAATTGAAATAAAACGGTGGTTAAACAGCGGTGACTTGCCTGTTCTCCTCACTACAGGTCTGACTAGCAAGTTGTTCCAAGCCACTATGCTGATTGCTGTATGTGCAAGGTGTGACAACTGCTGATATGACAAGTTGTTAGTAAAACAAAATGAATTGATTGACATTGTGATGTTTTGATACCTGGAGTTCATGACCTCATATAACACAGCACTTAACACAGCCTATCCCCATTCCAAAATCACCCAGTTCAAAAAAATATATTTCTATCATAATAGTCGAAAATATGATGTTATATATCCTAAAAATTAGCATTATTTTCTAGCTGACTGTACCCCCCACAAACACACACTAAGCCAACCATCTGTGAGGCAGATGGAGAATGCATAGCTTGTAAGGGCTCGACTAAGTCAACTTCATTTTGATTACATCAATCTGAACTTAAGTGTTTTAAAACCTAATACTCTGGCCAAAGCTCTGAGCCTGTCTTTAGTTTAACATAGCGATCCTCATTTTGCGTGTCAGTGCCAAGCCAAATGTACAGCAACCATTATGTATTCTCCCAGTGAACAACCGCCACCGTCTGCTGGGGTTTGAGTGTCACAGCCAATTGATGACAAAGCAAATGAAGCAGAGGGCGTGCGGTACCCAGAATCCTCTATGTGATGATTCAGTGTCGTTTACATCTGTACTGAGCACATGCGAAATGGGTCAGACTATGCGTGGTATTCCTTAAAACCCGCCATGGCAATGTCTGTGCTATGTCTTTTTTCACAGTGTTCATCCCGTTCCCACACACGTCTGAAACGGGAAAAGCATATCTAGCACTTGTACATTTTTATGCAATACCAGAGACCGGTGGGTTAAATTGACAATTATGAAACCACAGTATCAGTATCTACTTTTCTAATAGGGCCAGGCAGGTTTGATTGAATTAAACCCTAAAGGGACTTGTATTACCAGCTTCTCATTGACAAGTAAAAATATAGGCACATACAAATTCTAACCTTAACAACTCTTTTAACCATGTTTTCCCCTACATACTTAAAGAGATAGTACACCTATAAGGGCCTTTTTTTGAGCCTCACAATCAATTTCCGATTTCTTGCTACAAATGAGTGCATGGAAACTAAACCAAAGCCATTTTGCTATTTGGATGAACAATCCCTTTAATTACAGTACGGGCCCTGGCCTATGAATTCTGATGTGCTGTGCTCTAGGATTCACTTATTTTAAATCAAAAGGGGGGTGCTCTGCGACTGCTTGGTTAGTTTCATAATATCCCGCACAATTGTAACAAAGCACTCAGCATAAAAACTAAACCCTCACCGGTTCCTGTTGCGCAAACTTCCGCCCTAAAAACCGCTGGGCTACTTTGATGTTTAGTCTGTGTGCTGCTACATTGTGTTTTTACCGGTTTTCAGAGGCGTTTCAGTACCTTGGAGCTCACCCGTTCACTCTTGTCTGCCCAGGACCTCCCGCTTCACAAATTCAGCACTGTGGCAACATAGTCAGACCCCACCTGTATGAGTGTTCACAGGGAGGGACACACGTGCAACCCGCATTACGCTGATCTGTCAGGTAATGATGTAGTAGGCTGGTAATATGTTTGGTCAAAAAAAGTGAGTTATGCATGTCTGTCACATCATGTTCTGCTCAATGGGGTTATGGCTGAATGGTGGTCACACACATATTCACATACACACACACACACACAAACGGATACTCAGCTTCACAAATGCAAACACACATAAACCCACAGAACCACGTGGCTGAGAAAAAAAATACTCAAAGAGCCTAAAGGTTTTTTTGTCTTTGCTCTACTTTGACCACGCACAGCATCTATCACCTAGCAGGTGTCAGAGACAGATTTTTAAGCCACATTATAATAGAAGTATAGGCAACCTATGTTCATACAGTGGACCTCAACACTGCAATATTTTTTGAATGTCTGCTTCAGTAATATTATTATCACTAATAATAATAATAATAATAATTAAAGCTGCAAGCAGCGTTGAGCTGCATTTCAGCATTAAGTCACTATTGGCTTTGTTGCATAACGTATCCATGGATGCAACAAATATTCCTGTCCTTTCATGCCTCCATGTGGGCAAATTGAACCATAGTTCACAAGTTAACTAGATTCATAACCCTAAACGTGTGTACCAAATGTTATCATACTCGGATCAATATATATAATCATGTGATCGTTATGATGCCATCCTGTGGCCAAACGGATTTTACTTGCCTATTTTACATCGTATTGCTGTTTTGGACATATACAGGTAATCGTCGACTTACGACCGGGATACGTTCCGACCTACCGGTCGGAAGTCGATTTGGTCGTAAGTCGGCCGAGGAATAATAACTTAGTATATTCAAGTCCCCTGTAGTGATGTTTGCGTTTTCTCTTACTACGCTCGCTCGCAGCAGTAACTATCGTATGCCCTGCCTCCTACCCAGCCTTCCGCACGGTACCGCGCTGGCTGGCATATGATAATTTTTTTTTTACTTTGGTTGTGGATGGTCATAAATCCGCGCAGACATAAGTCACATAGGTCTTAAGTCGACGACTAACTCTATATACATTTTTTATTATAATGTTATTATGGTGTTTGAATTATGTGCTTATATGTGTAAAACCACAGCAAATGTTTTTTGTCAATGGCGGTCATGTTTATTGACACACTAGGCTGCTTTACGCAAATATGAAAGTTCCTTTTCCCTGGAAACCAAATATCAAGTATTGTGAAAATGTGTATTTTGGTACTATAGGAGAGGTGTTTGAAGCATTTAGAGTAGGGACATAAGTGTTTGGTGGAAAATGTAAACTCTAGAACCCATAAAGTCTGCCAGGATTTAAATTGTATCCTTGTGTGGAGGCGGACTCTGGGTCATGCAGGGTGAAGTGGCGTGAGCTGTTGAGATTTTCCGTGCATATGGCTTGTTACGGCACCACCTTGTGGCCAACTGCCATGGTGCCAATGACCAGCACCGTGAAAACTGAAGAATTAATAATAACTAGCGCTAATGCTGGTTAACACTACACCTTACTTAATGTAGGACCCAAAGTTGCTTAACATCCCCCAGTGGCGGAAGGAGATATTCTCAACATTATAAGAGGATGAGTAGGGGCCAGGGATGCAGGCTAGACTGGCGTGCTGTAATTCCTGACATACTTTCACAAGAGGGTTGATAAGGGTGCAATTTGGAACAATAGCTTCCATTACCCTTGGAACACGCTGTCTCCTGGGCGTGCTGTTCTCATATCTGATGGAGGGCAGAGGAAGAGAAAGGGGGAGAGAGCGACAGATAGAGATGGAGAGATGAGGGTGGGGGGAGTAAGAGAAAGAGGGAGCTGCAGATGTGAGGGAGACTGAAGAGGGAGGAACGGACAGTGGTAGACATCAACTTTTAGGCCTGACTGATTGATAGTTTCATTCCTGGTATAGTCAGTGCCCTAGATACAATTAACAACAATCCAACACACACACAAACACAAACTCGTATCCCTAAACCAAACACTCACTCTTATTCTCCAACCAAACACATTCACTTCAATACACATGCGCGCCATGCGACTTCTCTCTCATACACGTGCGAATGCACACATAAGCACGCACACGTACACACAACACAGTCCTCTGGGAATATATATGTGACTCAGTGTTCCGACACTAATCTTACAGCCTCTACTCTGAACAATACAGTCTGTTCTGAGTGGAGGCGGGCACATACTGCGACTAAAGAAAAACAGCGTTTTCTGCACTTAGTTGTGCTTACGCATTGGTTAAAACATACTTGAATCACATTGAGCATCACGTTTAAGTCATTTAGCAGACATAACCATCCCAAGGAAGTTTCACGTGAAACTCGGGTCACGTACCTTGCTTTCTGTAAGGGCACAGTGACTGCTTTTTCACCTGGATTGGACTGGGGATTCAACTTTTTTTGCTGTGGCCCAAAACTCCAACCAATTCATGATTCATGATACCGAATAGGAAAAACCCAAGCGAACATGTCCCTGTTCAACTTTAGCGTGTGCCACCAAATCGCTATGTTATGATCACAAACATTCCCTCCGCCTTGAGCTTGGGTCCCGGCGACCATTTTAACATTCAGCCCACGCCACTTCCGCTCACAATGTGTGAACGTTCCCAGAGTCGCGTAATGAGCCCTAAGTATTGAATTAATAACTTTGATGATGCTGATTATGACAGCGGTGATTAGCATGATGACAATCTGATGATCATTCTCATTATATTCTCCTATCTCAGACCATCCATCACAATATGGCTGTAGCTAATACATTATGCTGGGGGTTTCATTATTAACGGGGGAAAAAGAACACTGTCTCCATGAAGAATCAGTTTCAGTCTTTCAATGTATAGTTTACCTCCTCTCGCATTGGTTGTTCAGACTTATGGTAAATTACGGCACGTTTTTTATTGGTTGTTGTTTGTGTTTACTTAGAGGTTAATATTAAGGAACTAGCTGTTACTTTGAGCTTTTCTGTGTGTTGTTGCAGTGTAGCTCAGTGCTTGTGTGGACAGTGGGTTTGCGTGTTTGTGAGCAGGTTATCCCTGCGCCACAGATGTTATGGCGTAACGACCAGATGAGTACAGCTCACACAAGTAAACCACTGCTGACCCAGCCAAATGTACAGTAGCTTGAAGTGTGTTGCCAAACAGATCATTAACACAGCATGATTTGATTTCCAAACTCTATCTTTCTCAATTCAATTCAAATGCGTTTATTTGGCATCAGACAAAATATTTAGGTTGCCAAAGCAAGAAAAAACAAACATCAGAGACTAACAGTTAACACGACACACAGAACTCTCAAAACAGAAAGATGTTTCATAATGTCATATTATGAAGTACGTCCAGTGATGTTCCAATGTGCACATACTGGAAGAAGAAATAAAGAAATATTTAGGTTTTATTTTGGGGTTTGTTTTATGCTGGTTGCCCTCTTTCATTACAACAGGTCAGTCATTTTGCTGCAATGATAGACTTCAATCAGTCTCTGTCTCTCTCACTATCTCTGTCTCACATTCTATCGATCAATCTGTCTCTAACTGTCTCTTTGTCTCTCACTGTCTCTTGCTCTCTGTTTATTTGTCTCTAACAAACTCTCATTCTCTGCCTGTCTCCTTTCATACCTGGACATCTGAATATGAATATGTTCAGTCACTGCTCACCACCTCTTCACTCCCACACCCCCTCTTCTCCAGTTCAGTTTCTTTAAAAAGGCATGCAACAGTATCTTTCTGAATGCTAAGGGTGGCTGAAAGTGGAATTCCTCCTAGGATTAGTTAGTAATCCGGGCCGGGCTCCAGACTGCAACCCTTTTTCTTGGCTGTTTGAGTTACAGTTTTAATTGGTCCCACCAACTACTACACATGCAACTCGTGTCAGTTTCACGAGTTGCGTGTGTAAGCCACTCTCTCCCTCTCACCTCCTCTTGACGGTAACATCCTGTTGGCATGTGAAACAGGTCGTATGAAGGCATTAACCAAGCTACAACTGCCCTGCCAAAGCAGAATATTCTAAAAGACAAGTATCAAGTTTCAAGGTTTATTTGTCAAATGCACCAAACAACACAGGGTCATTCTGCACCATGAAATTCTTGTGATATGGCATCCGACAACTACGTATTGAGAGTTAAGAAGAAGAGCATATAAGCAAAAATATAGCCAGACAATTTAAATAAAGCAACAATATACATGACACTGTACACTAGCAGCAGTTTTAAAAAAAGAGTACTGTAAAATAGCAACAATCAGGGTAGTATTATTGCACATTAAAGATATGGCAAGTATGGCAGTAATATACGTACATAACATTGTAAACTAGCAGCAATTGGTAGAATTATTGAATATTATAGATACATATGAGTGTAATAAGCTTATGAATGGTAACATGGCACACTACAACTACGTAGTGAGAATTAAGAAAAATACATACACAGCAAAAATATAGCAAGAACATAAATTAATAATATGCATAACACTGTGCACTAGTAGCACTTTAAAAAGAGTACTGTAAACTAGCAGCAATGTTGGTAGTGGTATTGAAATTATAGATATGGCAAGTATGGCAGTAATATTCATAACAATGCATTAATTTTGAAGTGTAGGATGGGGAGTATGAACAGTATGGTAGAAGTATTGAGTATTTTAGATACATATGAGTGTAACAAGCATATGAATGGTACATGCAAAGGAATATTGTAATGCCCATTAATAGTACCTGAAAGGATATCAGAGCATCTGGAAAGTTTGTGTGTGATCAGTATGATCATGGATCAGTGTTGCTGGTTGAGGAGCCTTATGGCCTGAGAGAAAAAAATGCTTTTTGCGTCTGGAAGTGTGTGCCCTGATGCTCCTGTAGCGTCTACCAGACGGCAGCAGTGTGTACAAACCATAGCTTGGGTGGCTGTGATCTTTGATGATGTTCTGTGCTTTCCTCAGGCATCGTGTATGGTAGATTCTTTGCACAGAGGGGAGATGACAGCCGATGATGCGCTCCACAGACTTTACCACCCTCTGGAGGGACTGGAGGGTCTGCAGCGAAGCAGCTGCCGTACCAGGCAGTAATGCAGCCTGAGAGGATGCTTTCAATGGAGCCCCTGTAGAAGTTTTTATAGAAAAATTCGCTTGTTCGCTTGTCTGGGCCAAGTGAGGTCATCTCTGATGAACACACCGAGAAACTTGAATTCGGAGACTCCACTTCAGCTCCATTGATGTGTATATTCGGAGACTCTGCACTTCAGCTCCTCTGCCTCTTCCTGAAGTCCCACGATCATCTCTTTAGTCTTGCAGACGTTGAGAGAGAGGTTGTTGTTCTGGCACCATGTAGCCAGGTTTTTTACCTCATCTCTGTAAGCGGTTTCATTGTTGTTGGACATGAGACCCAGGATGGTAATGTCGTCTGTGAATTTGAGGATGATGTTGGAGCCGTGTGTGGCCTTGCAGTCATGCGTGAACTGGGAGTACAGGAGGGGACTGAGTACGCAGCCCTGGGGGGCTCCAGTGCTCAAGGTCAGTGCAGAGGAGGTGAGGTTGCCCATTCTCACCACCTGGGGTCTGCCCGTCCAAAAGTCCAGGATCCAATTGCAAAGGGAGGTGTTAAATCCCAGGGTCCTGAGCTTAGGAACAAGCTTGGCGGACACAACAGTATTGAATGCAGAGCTGTAGTCCACTAACAACATCCTCACGTAACTGTTGCCTTTTTCCAGGTGGGAGAGTGCAATGTGTGTCGTCAGGGCGATGGCGGTATTGGGGCGGTATGCAAATTGAATCAGGCCCAAGGTGTCAGGAAGGGTGGAGCAGATGTGAGTTCAGACTAGCTGCTTGAAGCACTTCATGATGGTGGAGGTCAGTCTACAGGGCGGTAGTCGTTCAGGCAGGTGATGGAAGGTTTCTTCGGCACAGGGACGATGGTGGTCTGTTTGAAGCAGGTGGGAGTTGCAGACAGAGACAGGGAGAGGTTGAATATGGAGGTGAAAACCTCCGCTAGTTGATCAGCGCACCCCCTTGAGGACACGGCCTGGAATGCCATCTGGCCCTGGTTACTTCTGAGGGCTCACTTTCTTAAAAACTCTCCTCACCTCAGCCGTGGTTAGGGACAGAGTGTAGTCGTACTGGTCCTCAGCAAGCCTCACTGAAGGAATTGTGTTGGTCGCCTCAAACCGTACATAGAAGGCGTTGAGCATCATCGCTATTTCTCCTTTTGTATTCTGTGATGTGTCGCAGTCCTCCCCACATGCGTCTGGGTTCAGAGCTGTGGTAGTTAGACTCCAACTTATCCCTGTATTCTTTTTATACGCCCCTGATAGCCTTCCGTAGGTCACGTGTAGATCTCCTCAAAGCCTCCAGGTCCCCAGAGCTATAGGCGGAGGACCGTACTCTGAACTTAGCACAGACATTACCATTTACCCAGCGCTTTTGGTTGGGGAAAGTTCTGACATTGACCCTCGGAATGACATTGTCGATGCACTTGGAGATACATGCTGAGACAGAGTCTGTGTATTCATCAATGTCCCCATAGGCTGCATCACAGAACATCTGCCAATCTGTTGTTTCAAAGCAGTCCTGTAGAGCAGTAATGGATCCCTCATTCCAGCGTTGAACTGTCTGAGAAACATGTTTTAGGTGTTGTCTATAGGGAGGGAAGGAGCAAAATTGATGTGTGATCCGCCCTACCGAACGCAGGGCGGGGGAGGGGTTTGTAACCATTCCGTATTTGTGAATGACAATGGTCTGATCACCCCAGGTAGGAAAGTTAATGTGCTTGTGGTATTTTGGTAAAACGTTCCTCATATTTGCTCTATTAAAATCGCCAACAACAATAGCAGCTGCCCTCAGGGTGTGCGCTCTCTAGTGCATTTATTACTCCATATAGGTCTTCCAGTGCGTGCGTTTCATCCGCCTGCGTGGGCATATACAGGTGCTGGTCATATAATTAGAATATCATCAAAAAGTTGATTTATTTTACAGACTGATATATTTCAAATGTTTATTTCATTTAATTGTGATGATTAAAACTGACAACTAATGAAAATCCCAAATTCAGTATCTCCGAAAATTAGAATATTACTTAAGACCAATACAAAAAAAGGATTTTTAGAAATGTTGGCCAACTGAAAAGTATGAACATGAAAAGTATGAGCATGTACAGCACTCAATACTTATTTGGGGCTCCTTTTGCCTGAATTA
>JACXGI010015290.1:0-17646 GCA_016801175.1 Esox masquinongy
AGGACCTCTGTGCTGTGTAATGTAGCACAGTTACATGGTGAAGATGCCATGCCTCCCCAGGCGCTTCATGACATCATCTCTGACCTACTTCTATAACAGCAAGCTGATGGCAGACCTGTAAGATGTCTTCTCTATTCTCGCTTTGCTTTCTTTTAAAGTGAAACCTCAACTGCATTCCCCGAAGCTCTGAATTATTACGCTAACCATGATCATGACTCTTAAATCCCCATAAATTAAGGAAGGACTAACCCCTAGAATAAGCCCTATGTGGAGATGGTAGGGTGGCTAACAGCAAGACAGTAATCTGATGAATATGTATGTCCGGGAGGGAGAGAAAGACATTTGCTCATCCCAGGTCAGAATAGCCTGCAGCCAAATTCAAGGCAAGCCTTTGTGATAACCTTACCAGAGAGAAAGAGAAACAGAAATACAAAAAGAGAGACACAGACAAAGAGACACAGAGAGAGAAAGCAAAAGAGAGAGAGAGACAGACATAAACACAGGGAGATAGACAGAAACAGAACGATAGAGAGAGACAGAGGGAAAAACAGAGAGACAGAGAGAGACAGAAAGACAAAAAGAGAGACAGACAGACAAATACCCAATTGAGACTCTGCATGCAGATTTCAGCAAAAGTATTCTTCTGTTCCTTTGGAGTAACTCATCGCCGTCACATGAAGGTGCACAGGGCTTAACATAGGAGGATTTAGTGTTTCAGACACATGGAGAAAGCAGAGAAGTAAAACTTAAATGTTCCTTTTTAATGCATATTTCAGCACATTTAGCAAACTTATCCTACAGCCTGAGATTAATCACACACTTCACACAGGGAACCAACTAGTTGTGAATTTTGCAATCCAGCCAGAACAATCTTCAGTTAACTTTAGTCCACACTAGCCACTCGTCGATGGAATTATACATATTAGTAAGTCTTAAAAAGACAGGTCCACTGTACTATACAGCTCTCCAGCTTTGTGTGAATATAAGGATTTACTCGTCTATTATTCATGGATTTCTTTATAGTCTCTTTTTTATGTGGACATTGCAAATATAGGAGAACACGTCAGCTTAAGAGGTAGTGAAATCAGGTTAAAGTCACATCAAACCAAATATGGAGTTACAAAACCTGAAATATGAATTTCAGGTTGTTTGGAGAATTTGACTTACAAGCTCTCAGTAGAAGTACATTACTTCCCTATTGTTTCAGGTAGCAGTAGATAAGGTTATCTAAGTTTGTAATGGTTGTCCCTTGGACTTAAGACACTCAGAGTAAGGAACCCAAAACCAACTTAGATTTTCTTTTCATATTGTCATTTACATTACTATACATTTTAGATGCATACTAAGAAGTGTTTCAGTAAATATACACTATCTAGGTCATAGACAGTGTTTGTCATGTTTCTTTGACGACCAATCGTCCAGTGATTATCTGAGCTGATTAGCCTTAGCAGGGAAACCCTGCTGCTCACTGCCCCTCTCAGTTTGACATCTAAACCTACCATCTTTTCTTTCTTTCTCTCCTCAAACCAGAGGCGTCACTAGGATCACAATACATTCAGGGCTTAGCCCACCCACCTGCCCCGCCCAGGACAGAAAGTACAGGGTTTTGAATGTACATGCGGAAAATTTCGATGTACACGCTAGCGGCCTACACGTCTACACTGTCATAACGCGCAATCAGAATTATGGATGAATAGATCTGGGGTTATTTTTTTATTATTATTATTTTTGGTAAATTTGAGATCCGGGGCTATAGCCCCGGACGCCCAGGCCTAACGACGCCACTACCTCAAACTCTAACTTTTTTCAACCATCTGGAAAAATATCAAATACACATGCTGTGTTTTGAGTTATTATTAGAATGTTACTACAATGTACTGTATGTACAAAACCAGTCAAAAGTTTGGACACACTTAACCTTTCACTTGTGTCCAAACTTTTAACTGGTTCTGTATGTGTTTCTAATGCTGTTTACGGAACCAAATGGAACAATTTGTTAATTAAAGCATACATTACAAGTATACTAAATTTTACATAAATGTTATATATATTTAAATGAAATACTTTAATATGAAGTGCATATATACATGTAAATACAGCTCCGGAAAAAATTAAGAGACCATTTAAGAGACCACTGCACCTTTTTCTTTTTCAATTTGCAGTGGTCTCTTAATTTTAACTCTTCTGTTCCTCACTCAAAACCTTCCTTTTTGACTTTTTTGGAAAGGAAAGAAAAAGGTGCAGTGGTCTCTTAAGTTTTTCCGGAGCTGTATATGTAGTATATAAGGTAGGCAAATAGCTTGCACAGACACACGTTGCAAAGATTTAAAGTAACTTGACTTAGATTGCTTCATTATTTTGCACAATAGAGAATGTATCAATTATGTTATCTGCTTAAAAATAAACTGTGTGTTATCAGTAAGTCAGAAAACATTTATTTGATTGTAAACTTTCTTTACAAATTCTAAATACTAAATAAACACAATCACGTCGAAAACGGGACCTGATCACGTCATCACGTCAACTAAGGTAAGGGTTAAGGTACAATTACATAAACAAAGCATGACCCTTTTGCCAAACTCCACGTGTCAAATAGTCCCAGAGAGACACACTGAGCTCTGCCATGCTGCCATGTGGACTTCTTGTCAAGTCTGCATGAAGCAATTCACAGTTTGCTCTGCGAATAGAGCAGATGGACAGGATATATGGATTACAGTTACATCCAGTGAACACTAGATTCTATTTTGGCAGGTTGTGAAGCCTGAGATTGGCGTGTTGTGTTGGTGAGTAAAATTTTGTTTATAGCTACATTAGCTTACATGAATCTTACAATACAGTGATGTAACTAGCTAAACAGCCTCTATCTAATGTGAGAGCAATATTTGGTTAATTTGGCAGTTGTTGTTTCCACAGTAACATTACATAATGGGATGAAACTTTGAAGCTAAGTTGTAAGCTATTATTTTGTCTCATAAATTAAACACATTCCAGACATTAGTTCCTACTATACTGACATATCAGTGATGACAGAGGAACATCATCTAGATAGGAAGGCCAAAAGTAGATGCTACTGTTTGCTAGCTGCTAATAGCTTTACCAAACAGCTCAGTGAATGTTGGAAATGCCTTAGCAATAGCAAGGTTGCTAAGTAATTGATGCAAATTATGTGCACCCTGGAAGTGGAATCTCTAAAAGGTCCTGTATTGCATGTAAATTGCAACATGGAAATATGCATCCGTTAGGACAATGGCTGTTCACAGTAAACTAAAGTTTGTAATACCACATCACTGCTCTAATCATGGGAAAACACATGCACAATATTGGTCCTAAAGGGAAGCTAATCCCGCACACTGAATATACTAGTGATGCGCAGTCTGCAAACAATTTCTTCTTTTTGAAAGACTTGTTTTACTAACTCGAGAGTCACAGGTCCTTTTTTCAGTGACTCGTTTAATTTTATCGTGCATTCGAAAGGCTGGCAGTGGATTTCTACAACACGATCACTGCAGGACTCATGCGCTCTTCCTCTACTCAGTGCTCCAACCAACAGCTGTTTGTTTTACTTTCACAGAGTAAAATAGATCAAGCTGCTGCAGTCTTATAATAGGAAGAAATGTTTATAACTGATAATTGGATGCAGGTTGTAATAATGAATGCTGTTTGTTGAATTTTTTATTGTCAGGAAACACATAGATTTCAAGAATCAAAACATACACACAGCTTTTGCCTAAAGTTAAAAAGACTTGAGTACAATTTAGTTACTCATTTAATTTCTTTGTGGGTTCAAATGGCCGTTTCATTCATTCAAACAGCTAGCAGCAGTGTTCTACAATATCACTGGCAGGATTCATATGCTTTGAACTCAGTATATCATCCAATAGCTTTGGCTTATGTTTTCACAGAGAAAAACTGAAAAATATTGAGTTAGCTTAGATGTAAAACACAACAGATCATCAAAAAAGCCTTTATTCAAAACTCTTAGCACATCTGACATTGACTGATTACAACAAGATCAAACATCAGTATGTCATCAAAGTCAAAGTCGTTTTATTTGTCAGATGCACTGAATAATATAGTGTCATTCTGAACAGTGAAATTCTTGAAGGCATGCCACGTGACATCTACGCAGGAGGCATTAATAAAAATATAAAGCAAAAAATAATAGCAAAAATATACATAACAATGAAAACTAAAATGACATATTTGACATGGAAAGACAATATTTTCATGCAAATTACATGCAGAATGTTTGATAAGATTTTCCTCTCTATTGTTAAAATACCTTTTAGTTTCTTTATGCTCATTGTTCCTAATTAATCATCACTCAACCATTTGGTGAATATACTGTGTAGATTTTACATTGTTTTGCCTGCTATGTGCTGAAAGAAAAGTACAGAATCATCACCCAAAGGCCATAGATTTCCATATGACCATAATGGGATTCATACCCACAACCTTGGTGTTGGTAGTGTAAGCCACAAAAGACCACTGTATTGCCAATGTACAATGCAATAGTGTGAAATACAGGACATCATTGCAACCCATAATAGCAACCACAACTGGCAACCATATAACCAAATAAACCATGTGAACACTGACAATGTCTTTCACCATGGAGACAGCAAGTCAGTGGAATAAATCAGAGAGCCCCTGAATAGGGTCAAAATTACCAACTGAACTGCGGTGAACCATCATAAGTGTGCCTTTGTTGATAAAGCAAGCTTCTAGCTGGCCAAACATTACACAGGGTTTGTGCAATATCATTGACCAATGAGCAACTGTCCATATCCCAGGACAACGTGGGGGAAACATATCCATGTATGCAGTCATATCCGAAGATGTAGTGGTAGAACCTAGGCCCCTTCTTGGGTCTTACAAAACTGGGGCTGTTCACTTCATTCAGGTCCTCAATGAAATAATGTGGTATAATGTTAGGTTCTACCATTCAGAGGTGATACAGAAATGGCTTTGGGGCAATATTTCTTGTTACAATTGATTTGACAAAAAAACCCATGTTGCAATAAAAGTTAGGTTTTTTGCATCAATGATTGTAGAAGATGTCGTAATTGATCACACTTGATCATGGAACAGAAAGTGCTTTCATTCAGTTGTGATGGGTACTGTACTGTACAATGAAAACAGTGAACAAATGTGAAAACAGTAAAAATAAATTGTATCAATCAATCAAACTTATTTATAAAGCCCTTTTTACATCAGCACTTGTCATAAAGTGCTTTTACAAAACACCCTGCCTGAAACCCCAAGGAGCAAACCTTTAGCACCTCGAAGAGCCATTTTGAAACACATGTCATACATTGTTTGGTCTTGGACTAATTGATTGTTATAATGACTAAACTGAGAGAATTGAATGTTATGTTTTGATGATTTGAATAATGTACTCATTATTTCACCAAAAACTTAATGATTGAATCAATGATCTTGTGGTGAAAGATCTTTGCAAACCAAATGAAAGCAAAATCAGTTGTACTGAATGCAATGATTTAAAGTAAGATCTAATGGGTTACAATTTTTTTTTTGAAAAAACACAACTGTTTTTTGAAAAAACACAAAATACTATTGATAATGGTACCAAAGCGACAAAAACAAATGTAGTAGTTTGAGCGATGAGCAATGAGTCCCATGTATCGATTGCCTGCTAGGAGGACTGGCCTGCTCTTGTAGTTACTGAAACAAAAATGTGTTATTTTTAGCGAACGACTTCAAAAGGTCATAGGCAATAAAAAGATTCAAACCTCCAATCACTAGAGGGTACAGAGACTCCTTAAAATTCTTCAGTTTTTGAGTTTTTGGTGACACTATTTTGTCTCACTCTTGACAGTGTCTGAGTGTGTGGAAGGGAGTCTATTGAGCTCACAAGTCTGTGTAACACTTATAACGCGGGTGCATGAATACTTGAACTGAGGGACTGCTACACCCTCTTAACCGAGTCACTTGGGGTGCCACCACCCATGTGGAAAAGGGAAGCCCATTGGCATAATACACTTCTAGCTGCTCTACCCAAGAAATTGCAATGTTTAATGGGGTGAAAGGGTTTGTAACTTGTCCCATAGTTTGTCATTGGGGCTATGTAGCTAGCTAGTTTCTTGTCTACAGAAGGTTCTCCCTACTATGTATCTTGCGATGATGCTACACCTCGGCCTGTTTTTGTAAGACAGGCATGGAATTCATCATTGTCTGGATCAGACTCACTGGTGACATCTGACTCAGACAGAGCCAAAGTTGAGGGGACGGCAGAGATATTCAAGTCTGAGTTGAACCTTTGCAGGGACACAACCTGATTTATAAGCGTAACTGGGCGCATTGGGAACAGAAAATGACACAAGTGGTGGAAGCATGAACCAACCCAAGACTCAGTCAGGCAAATCGCGAAAGGATCGTCGCGAACGACATCAAAACCGCATGAAAAAGTACATGGCCTGTAATGTGAATCAAGCTTAGAAGCCTTCAGCAGCTTTTTCTATCTGGAGGTCTAACTTATCGTTGGTGGCTAAACTGACAAAAAGCACCTGCTGTGTTCTTAGTAGGACACCACATTAACAGCTTCCAGAGACAACGCCCAGCAGGGTAAGAACACCTTCCCTAAGTGGTCAGTCAAGCCGACGATAAAGCAAGTTGTAAAAATGTACAGAGGAATTAGCCTGTTCTTCCAAAGAGTGTGAGCCCTTCCATTCACTGTGATGAAAAGCAGAAGATCAGAGTGGGAGAACGTGCACCACCCCACAAAGTGTCTGAAACTGAAATTACCAAATTAGAGAAAACTACAGTAACTAAGCCCCAAATGGCTGTTTAAACACTTCCCATGCAACACCTACAGTACCATGCCAACATGTTTGCAATGGACTAATGCAGTGCTATGCAAATGCATCACAATGCCCCCGATATTCAGTATTTTTTTTTAAATATTCCTCAGACAATGTCAATGGGGATCCAACACGCCTGCCAAGAAATGCTAAACAATGCCCCACAAAGCAGAAACCAAATTTTCAGACTCTCGTGAGATATGGCTCTGGAGACAACGATGTATGTAAACAATCAGACAAAGAACAACAAAAGAGTAAAAAAAAAACAGAACATGTCAGTCATTATTTATTGGCTCTTGTTGCCATGAATTCGATATGAGAATGCCAGACACTTTAGAAACCAGCCTTTAATGTTGGAGAAAATCTTGTCCAGCAGTATGTAGCTGCTAGGAAATGTAATTAAATATTACATTAGATTAGGGGGATTTCCAAAATACTGTTATATATTTCTTTGCTGCAAGAATATAAATATATTGTTTTTCATCAGATCCATATTGCATACATCTATTTTGTAAGTTCCAAAAATACAAAGTGCAAAAGAAGGGGATGGGATTCTCAAAAAAATCTGAAATTCCAGTGATTACTTATTTCCAATAACACATGGATTACATCTTACATCGCCATCAAAGGGAAAACATTTGAGCGTTTATTTGTGTTATTATTTGGTAAACAGACAACGCTATGAATGGTTTTTAATGGAGAGTGCTTATGTCTGAGGATATATTTACATTTGTATGCTTTCGAACATTTAAAATTGTGATTTGGGAATAACCTCAGTGTTCACTGTAAATGTGCACAGAAAACATTCATGTTTTAACTCACAAGACAAGAAATTTGATAAATGATCAAAAACAATTTGAATAAAAAGATCCAGTCCTGGGTTAGGAGCCAATCCTACTGTATATACAATGTTAAGTAAATCTAGTTCCAGTAAGAGCCTGCATTAGTCCATTAGTAAAAATGTACTGTATTACAGCTTTTTTTAGTTGTGTTGCTACAATTAACAACATTAGGGTTTTTTTCAAAAACGTTAGTACAAAACTGCAAACTGATAACCCTTGTAACAATTAAGGCTTGCATTCAAAACAACTGACACACATTTTGTTTTTGGTGAAATATAATGAGTTTGGTTTACTTTGGTTTACATCAATTTATTATGCACTGTGAGAAAACTCATTTGGCATTGCGAATCCAAACCTGACATTGGTCACCAGTGATGATTTTTGTATACAAGATGTTCCTTATCATTACACTTCTTGTGTGCTTCAATTTCAAAATACTTGGAGTTGTTTTTAGGTTTCTCTAGTTTAAGCATTACATAGTAACACCTGATAGAATGGTACATCGTACTTGGTCTAATCAAATAAACCTTGCAACATATTAACCAGATGCTAAAAAATCCAGATGGCAGTGATTACTGTATATAATGTAACAAATTCTTAATTATTCCTCAAACTATTTCTCCACAAACCCACATCTTCTAAAAAAAAATTGAAGTAGATTAACTGGGCCAGGTGCGTGGTATATTTAAATATTTGTTTAGAGGTTAACATGTAGACCTCTACTGGCCGAATTAACCTGTTTTAGGAAATGCCATTGGTTTGTGGAGGAAGCATTCCTGGTCTTTGATAGGCTAATGAGGAATTTGTTACACAAAATAATTAATGCCATCTGGTGATGTTAGCACAGGACAATTAATTTATCAGTGTAATGTGAACTGTGTGCAAAATGCCACTGGTGCACAGTTATCGTAAATTCTACTGCTAATTTGCTGCTCCCATTAAAACAGCTTTGTAGTGTTCTGTAACATGGGAAGAGAACATTCATTCATCCAGCAAAGTAACCTTTGGTAGCATAATTACAAAAAAAATAAAAATAATTGTTTGGATCAGTACTAATTGTTTGGATCAGTATTAATGGAGTATAAATACTCCATTAATCCTAATAAAACTGGAATTCAAATTCAAATTATTTAATTATTTCTAAATTATTATTATGGAATATAATTAAATTGTAATAAAACATGTATGTATTTCAAATTGTTCACATTTTTCAAATATAATACATTTTAAATATATGTACTGAATGTCTCAGTCCTATTTCTACAGGCTTAAATAAATTATCATAGAATCATTTAATTATGTAATCATATTTATTTTCTTGATTATCTGCTTTAAGAGCCTCTGTGAATTTGGGGCTCTGTGTGTGTGTGTCTGTATGTCGTTGCCTTGTCAACTGCAGGTGTCGGCAGGCTCAGCAGGGAGACATTTTGGGACGACCAGCTAGGGAACAGCTGGATGATGCAAACTGCGGAAACAAACATGGATAGTCACTCCCCATCATAAAACCCACTACAAGGCGACTGAATCATTCCACTGTACATATAGAGCAGTGCCAGAACCACCTCTTGAATCACAGCCAACATCCAACCACATGTAATCTTTTCCAAGCCTCATACAGCGAATGGACACAAAGGGGACTGATAGTGGGGTAGAAACAAACGTAGCAGCCAAAATATCAACACAACATCGTGAAGACAGCTAGGGCAGCACCATTACAGAGTATCGGCCCAATCTGGGAGCATTGGTGTTTCTAATTAAAACGGCTTGGTGGTTGGGGCTGAGTCAGAGGGAGTGTATTGGATACTCTCTCCAACTCTCTCCCTCTCTCTCACATTTGCCTCGTAGATCTTCCTACGCGTTAGTCTATCGCCCCTTCTCTCTCTCATTGGTGGAGTTGGGATTCTCTCTCTCTTGACCTAGCATAAAAATACTCAAAAGTTGCAATCTGCAATTCAAACCGGACAAAGGAACACCCAGACAATGTTTTGGTGAACTGCTGTGGGATGGAGTAAAACAAGATTAGTCTAGACCTTGGGTTCTGATGGCTTATGCCTAGGGTTACAAAATTCTGGGAACATCTGTAGATTTCCTTCTTGGTTCTGTTCCCTCCTGATTCTGAATGTCATCCAACTAGGATTTGGGTAAAACCAGGGAATATCAGTATTTTGAAGATTCCTGGAATTTTGGGAGTATTAAGTATTAAAGTCAAACTAAGCTCATTACGCATAGGTACATTACAGTTTTACTAGAATCAAGGATTCATGGGTTAGTATCTTTCATTTAAAATGTATGTAGCAATTGCAGAATTCCATTTTATTACCTCAAATCTCTATTGTCCTCTGCCACTTTCACCTCTTTGTTTGCATTCATCTTCTTTCTCTTTCTCCCTCCAATCTCTCCACATCTCACTCTCCCTCTCTCTAGACCAAAGCAATATTCAGGGCTGGTCTTCCTGTGTCTGCTCTTCTAAGCTCTCTGGAGTTTCACCACATTCATCTGGGTAGAGTGGGAACACTTAAGATACTTTTGGAGATAATTAACACATTGCCAAGCCCTTCAAAACCCTCTCAGTTTCTCTCTCTGTTTTGAGGATGAGGGTTAGGGCAGAGAGAGACAGTACATGGAAAAACACCATGTTGATTATCACAAAATCGTGATATACAAATACAGTTCCCATTTTTGTGCCTTTTTTGCACTATGAGAAAATTGTCTATAATAATTTACATGACGTTTCAGTTAATTAGAATGTAATGCCTGATAAGCTTAAAGAGGCACACGTGTGCAACAACTTGACCAGCCTTTTATTAATTTCCACTATGAAGATATTTTTAAATAAGCTATATTAGGGAGCCTCTATAAAATATATTTACTACACAAACATGAATAACAACAGTAGTTGAAGTGCCATTTTTGTCCTCTACCTCACTCACCCTTGATAATTATACGAAATGAAGCCCTGTGGAACTTCATCTTCACAATTTGACATACGGTTATGTTATTGCCACTTTACATTTCAGATCAGATATTTTTCCATGCAATTTGAGCCAACAAAGTTAATTGCCTCTTTTAGGTGATAAGAGCCAACAAAGTTAATTCACTGAAACTTAATCCTTCATACTTTCGGCAGCACCATTTCATTCATTTTTAAGGCTTTGTATGAGAAATTGTACTCGTCCTTTACTGATTAGCTCAGTTGGATAAATATATTAACAGCAAGGATTCATGATTTGCAATATTTTTATGGCAAATTTTGGTGAGCAGCACTTGTCAAACTCTAACGTTTCTCTCAAAATACAGGGATGTTGATTTGGACTGGACTAGCATAATGAGAGGAGTTTATTACTCTAAGGAAAAATTACCAACATAACAGATACAAATGAGTTTCAAATTACTAACGTGGTGATTTGCTCTTAATTGTGCATATAAAGTACATTACTTGAACTACCATAAGTAAAACAAAAATGTTAATATTTCGAGTTTACACTAAAAACTGAGTTATAACTGAGTAATTCAATGGCTCTTTGAAAATGTGTCAAAGTGTCAATAGGCCCCTAGTGTAAATCCACACATGTGACTGAAAAGACATACACACAGAAACACACTAAAATATTTTTTGCAATTCAACTCAGCAGGAAGGAAGACAGAAACACAGTCAAGGACATGGACAAAAATTTTCCTGAACTGTGGCTTAAGTCAGAAAAAGTTGACTTTTCTTGATATTTTTCTCGACCCCAATTTGAAAAAGGTCCTTATTGCGTTGTATTAGGTTTTGGGCAAAAACTGGTGTTAGAAACAACATTACGGTTATGGTTTAGGGATCGGTTAAGTTTAGGCATGAATGTTAGGTTCTTGAGGTTAAGCTTAAGGTTAGGTTTATGGTTAGGATTAGTAAAAGCAGTATTTTTTTGAAGGCAATCATATTTTTTATCCCCATTTAGATAGCTAAGGATCATGTGTGTATCTGTTTCTAACCTAAACATACTACGTTTTTAACTGTGGTTAAACTGTTCCTGTTTTTAAAAAGTCACTTGTTTGGCTTAGGTTTAGGGCAAAAGTTACAGTTGGGGTAGGGTTGCAGTTAGGTTAGGGTTAGGCATCATGGCTAGGTCACGTTTAGGTATAAATGTGAGGTTATTGAGGTCAGCTTTGGTGTCCCCATTTACATAGCTCAGTAAACGTTTTGTGTGTGTGTTAGTGTACTTGCTGACCCTTGACAATGACAGAGAAATAAAGAGCAGCTCCGCTCGGACCATTCAGGCCGACACAGCCATGACAGCCAGGCCAGGCGGTATTCTGAGGACTGCCAGTCATGCATGCAGATGCCATGTCTCAATGTGGTAACCCTGTTGTTGAATACTGGAAGTGTATTCAATGTTTAAAACGTGTTCTAAAGTTTTTAACTTTCATATGAGCATTTTAAATTTTGATTCACCCTGACAGAAAAATATATGAAAGCCAGGCAAACATATTTCACAGGATTATTTTTCAGTTGTGTGAAATTGGCTCATAGTGAGATAGGGCACCAGGAGGGATTAGAACACACAGAAGTAGGCATGCAAACACACGCTGGCGTACAACACATTCACACACTCATTCACCCATCAAGTAACTCTGTTCCCTACTAGTCAGCTGGAAACTAAACCCACAGAAAGAAGGCAACTGTCACTAACATGCACATACTGTACATCTCAATGACTCTCTTTAGGCAGCATTAAAGCTAAACAAAAAACAGACACACACACACACACACACACACATGAACGTGCACACCAGCACACTATGGGAGGAGTTGGCCAGGCTCTTTCCCTTGTTTTGTCTGCAGTAGTTCTGTTGAAGAGCGGCTGAAATAACTTCAAAGTGGACAAATCTTAAGGAGGGGCCACCATGAGGAGCATGGGTAATTAGTACTCAGGAACTAAGGGAGAGAGTGAGAAAGAAAGAAAGAAAGAAAGAAAGAGAGAAACGGGGAAAACATCACGCCTCCATAACAGACAAATGTGTATGGAAGAATGAGAGAGATAAAGTAGATAGATTAACAAAGGAGAAAATGGTTCTACTTAGTAATTACACTCATAGTCTCTCACCGGACCACAAGACAGGAACTCTTTTTCGACAAACAAGGCACTATGAATCGTATGCACGCACACACACAAACACACACACACCCTTCACATGTAGTCAGTCAAACACTATAGGGCAATCCCACAAGTATACACAAACACTGTTATACACGCTAAGAGCTTCTGATTAAAACATCCCCTTTTTCGTCTCCCCCTCTCTCTTGCCCTCTCTCTCCCTCTCTTTCCTCTCTCTCTGCAGCAAAACAGACCCCTCAGCTCCAGTTAAGAGCTAATGCAGTTCTATTTGTAGTCACTACACACATAGACCAATGCGTGACATCACCAACTGTACAAACAGATAACTGAACGCTGTGAACTAACCACACTAATCCTGGTCCACTTCAACTACATTTTGGGCTATAGGTTATTATGTGGCTACTATAACCGCAATGACCCAAGCAGAGTTTGCCGGAAAATGATCAGTTAGAACAACAGAACCAGGAACAGTCCCTGAAGAGTACCTGGGGAAGGGCCCGTTGAGTCTTTCAACTGAACAGACACAGCAGAGAGGGAGAAGAATGGACAAGCAGCAGTAACCATGACTGAGACATCAGCAAAGAGGAGGGACAGTGCCCTCTGTTGACAGATTTTACTCCTGCAAAAGACTTAGAGTCGGGACGAACACACAAATGTGCATCGACGTGCGCACGCGCACACACGCACACACACACGTACAGACAGACGTACAGACAGACGTACAGACACAGGCATGCTCTAACCCACACTGGCTTATGATGTGTGTCCAGATGAGTGCCCAGTTTTTGTTTGGTTTAAACCCTCTGGCCCCCAGGAACTTTAGGTCCATTCTGAAGTTGAATCTTTAGCATAAACACATTGTGCTGTGTTGTGTGTGTGTGTGTGTGTGTGTGTGTGTATACGTGCATGTCCTTAACAAACACATTCTGGTCAAAGGAGCCCCAGTGTGGTGCAGCTGTCTGCCTGACACATGCTGGTTGCCGTCACTCACAAACACTTAACCTATCCACGTTACCCCCAACAATCGCCAGCCAACCTAATGGCTTTCTCCATGGCCCAGGTCCCGTCCATTCTTTAGTTACATAATCATTTTCGTACCCACACAACATTCTGACTCGAAACTGAAAAAACCTCAACACAACTCCTGTATTGTCATCAACTCATCATACAGTACGACCCACATGCATGCACGTGCATATGCACACACACACACAGATGGTCCACCTGTGCAAATAAACAGGCAGACAGTGACATTTATCTGACAAGTAGACAGTGAGTGTAGGGAACAATACAATGTTCAAATCAACAACAGTATACTGAACAGAACACAGAGAACTGCTTTAGGAAACACTTCCCGACTCTGACTCCCTCTCTCCCTCTCTCTCTCTCTCTCTCTCTCCCTCCCATTCTTATACCCACTCTACCGTTTCTCTCCCTTTCTCTCCCCCCTCTCTGTCTCTCCCTCTCTCTCTCTCCCTCTCCCTCTCTTTTTCTCAGAAGTCTTTGATGTTAGTACAGCTCTAAGAGAGTCCCTCTCTAGACTCAACTCTCCCTGAATGCTAATAGAGCTTCCAGACTGTGTATGCAGGTCTGGGTTTGTGTGAGCGTGTGTGTGTGCATGCGTGTTTGTGTGTGTGTGTGTACGAGTCAGTAAATTTAAACTTTCCTTGTTGGTATGAAAATAAGACGCCCCTATAACCAACATTCCACAGGTTACAATACTACCTATGAATTGCTAGGTCTCTCTATAGAACAAAACAAGTGAACAGATGAACAAATAACTGAGTAGCAGAACAAATTCAAGAGACAGGTTGTGAATATGTGTAAGGTAGGGCTGTGTAGATGGACCCTATTGACCGGCCCATCCGTGTTGTACAGTTCTGGGGGCTATGGCACTGCTGTGGAACTCAAGTGAACCTCGGTCCATCAGTGGTTTTCCATTGAGTTCCGCTGACAGCTCAGGGACTGAGACCTTAACTGAGGTAAAGACGCATCCTCTTCAGCACAACTCAATCCAACTCACATACACACCACAGGAGCCCGTTGATTTGAGGGCAGGTCTTATAAATGGCTGGAATTGAGTGAATGAATGGTATTACATTTCTGGACACCGATCCATTAATTCCATTCCGGCCATTACCGTGAGCAGGCCAACGAAGGTACCACCAGCCCCTGTGACAGACGTTTTTCCCCAGAGCCCAGGGGAAGTCTAGCATTCACACAGCAGAACTTGCTTTCTCTCCTTTCTTCCCCATCTCTATCCCTCCCTAACTCCCTTTTTCTTGGCTGTCAGTGCTGTGCTAAATCAAACCCCACCATCACTTCTCTTCCTCTGCTGTAATGTCCTACTTAGAGGAATATTGGGGAAACAGTTTGGCCAAATCTATTTTTTCCATTACGTGCGTGCCTGCTCCTGTCATTTTGACACAAATGGCACATCGCTATGGCGATGGCAGTCTTTGCACCCGTTCCAGGTGGGCGATTTATTCGTGGCACAACACCCCCACAGCGCCAACGTCCCTCGCTCAAAGCTGGGCACCGCTGGTTTCAAATGCTGATGAATGCTAAGCAAAACTTCTAATGCGGTCTCTCTATTGCCTACTCTTCCTCGCCCAAGTTGTGCCTTCTTTACTCTTTCAATCTCTCAACATTCCGCAGTCTTTGCCCTTCATAGATAGATTTTGCCTTTTGCCTCACATTAATTTTGAGTTATCTTCACAACCATGGGTGCAATGCGGGCCTGATAACTGGGCTGGGTTTTCTAATACAGTAGATTTGTTGAGGCGGGATCGCAACAAGCTGCTTGGCTAAGGAATGCTTCATGTTGTAAAATTAGGATTTGTTTGTTATTTACAATCTTTCATCTTGGATTTCTTCAATCCAATTCCAATCTTAGTCTTTTATATTTATTTTACTAGCCTACAAAAGGAAAAGAACATATTTGCTTCATGCGTTGACTTGAACCTATTTGCAGCACACATTGTTCTATTGCGTGGCTTCACTGTGAAAATATATAAGGTATTTGCCCTGATAAGGCTAGGCCTTCTGAAAATCGCATTAAGGCTAAACATGGTCATTCCAAGCCTTGTCAATAAACACTCAGTATTTTTAAGGTCAAATAGAGAGTAAGCAATTCTTATCCAATAATTCTAAACAAAATTGAACTAATTGTATGAAATATGTCTTTATAAACTTACAGAAACAAACATTTTTACCATGACCAGGACGGTGAACAGTTCTCGCACGTTTGGTTTTAATCAGATTAAATTAATAACAAGCAGTCGTAAAATGTAATGACACCATAAAATCGCCAGGTTAAAATAAACATACTGCGCTGTCGTTAAACCAACTGTTGTTATACATTAGACTAGAGCAGTGGTTCCCAACCAACGGTGCTCGGACACCTGGGAGTACTTGGCCTGTACAGAAGGGGTACTTGACATGACTCGTGAGACAATAAGCATTCTATTCAAATCAGTGGTAACCTTTAGTGGTACTCCAGGCAGAGCAGAATACGGTGGAGGGTACAATAGTTAAAGAAGGTTGGGAACAACGCTTTATAGAGCTAACCCGTAATAAGGGTAGCCTGAAGAGGGCTTTGTTTCAATGGAAAAACAAGCAACGGTTATGTAGAAAATATTTCAAGAGTCACCAGCATCATTTCATCATTCGTTCCATGATGGATATATAGTATGGACTCATGTAGCATACATGAAGGGGGTTTTACACCCCAAACAGCAACTGACTGGCATAATATAGGCTGATGATGTTCATCAGGTGATATACATGAAAAGGGAATGTACAATCACTGTTTTGCTCCTCTCAAACTTTATATTTTAATAAAGCTTTGATGATTAAGATTTATTTCCAAGTGTTCCAATGAGCCAAAACCTTTATTGTCTTTAAATGAGCTAATTGCATTGGGCTGGACAAAAGATGACTTCTTTATCAAAACTAAACAAGCAAAAAAACACATTCTAAAAATTCCATGCTAACACCAACGCTATTACACATGTATATGAAGAGCTACGAGAGCTGTGTTCAATGGAGAGAATGAGTCAGCAGGCAGAAAACAGATGGATGGAAGACGTTGTGAGGTGAGTGAATAAGAGGAAGGGGACTGGCTAATGGTTTCAGCCAAACCTGAGCATTCCCCTTTTTCACATCAGAGGTCAGCTGCAGACACACTCAACCTCTAAGTGTTACCGCGCAGGCCACAATATGTCCACACCGCAGATGCACACAAGCATGTTCTGACCCATTGTAACACGCTCGGGAAAACACATTGACACGCACGCATGCCCACGCAGACATCCCCTGGTGAACACAAACACACCCACGCACACATATGCCTATATGCGATAGACGGTCTGTAAATACCTACGTACAGACGGATAGTATGTCCTCTCATACATGTGGTAGACATGCTCGCAAACACAGCAGAACATATACATGACACAGACACCCGGCAACAAACATGAAATAAATATCAGGACTGAAACGGTCTTGTCTTTGTTTTCATAGCCTGTGTCACTTGTGTAAAGTGCTGGGCTGTAATTTTAATGATATTTATGACTGTGCAAACACATCTGTCCCCTTCTGCCGTGTCACACACACACACACACACACACACACACACACACACCTTGATGCAATATGCATGCAGGCATAATAAATGGAGATGGTAAGTGGTGCCGCAGCGGACAGCCTGTCAAGGGAAAGGAGAGATCAGAGACAAGAGAACACACTGACGCAGCCCCGTTACACTGACACACACACTGACGCAGCCCCGTTACGCTGACACACACACTGACGCAGCCCCGTTACACTGACACACACACTGACGCAGCCCCGTTACGCTGACACACACACTGACGCAGCCCCGTT
>JACXGI010015291.1:0-17647 GCA_016801175.1 Esox masquinongy
ACGTCCCTCCAAAATTGATGAAAAGACGAGAAGAAAACTGGTCAGGGAGGCTTCCAAGAGGCCTACAGCAACATTAAAGGAACTGCAGGAATTTCTGGCAAGTACTGGCTGTGTGCTACATGTGACAACAATCTCCCGTATTCTTCATATGAATGGGCTATGGGGTAGGGTGGCAAGACGGAAACCTTTTCTTACAAAGGAAAACATCCAAGCCCGGCTGAAGTTTGCGAAAACAAACATCAAGTCCCCCAAAAGCACGTGGGAAAATGTGTTATGGTCTGATGAAACCAAGGTTGAACTTTTTGGTCATAATTCCAAAAGGTATGTTTGGCGCAAAAATAACACTGGACATCACCCAAGGAACACCATACCCACAGTGAAGCATGGTGGTGGCAGGATCATGCTTTGGGGCTGTTTTTCTTCAGCTGGAACCAGGGCCTTAGTCAGGGTGGAGGGAATTATGAACAGTTCCAAATACCAGGCAATTTTGGCAGAAAATCTTCAGGCGTCCGTTAGAAAGCTGAAGATGAAGTTCACCTTTCAGCACGACAACGACCCAAAGCACACATCCAAATCCACAAAAGCATGGCTTCACCAGAATAAGATTAACGTTTTGAAATGGCCCAGCCTGAGCCCAGACCTGAATCCAATTGAACATCTGTGGGGTGATCTGAAGAGGGCTGTGCACAGGCGATGTCCTCGCAATCTGACGGATTTGGAGCGCTTTTGCAAAGAAGAGTGGGCAAATATTGCCACGTCAAGATGTGCCATGCTAATAGACTCCTACCCAAAAAGACTGAGTGCTGTAATAAAATCAAAAGGTGCTTCAACAAAGTATTAGTTTAAGGGTGTGCACACTTATGCAACCAGGTTATTGTGAGTTTTTTATTTGCTATTTTTCCCCCTCAAAGATTTCAGTTTGTTTTTCAATTGAATTGTTCATGTTATAGGTCACAACCTGGCATTTTAACAGGGGTGTGTAGACTTTTTATATTAGACTCCTATCTGGCCCCCCCTCAGTGGGCTAGTGTCCAAACACTGGGCCTGGCTGCACAGGGTGTCAGCTCAATTAGCACACTCAGGTGTTCATCACACGGAGGCCTAAGCCAGGAACAACATACATTGGTCATGCTTAGGTTGTTTCTCTGGGCAATGTGCACACCGGAACACTGTCAGCATACACAGCTGATGCTTTTACAGAAATCCCTGATTTCATCAACAGTTTTTTTTTATAAATCAACCTCAGATGATAAGCAGCAGGCAATGAACTGCTGGCGTGTAGAAATCCAAATATGCTGTGTCGTACCTGAATCAGTGGGCGTATGGACATCTCTGTTGTGATGGGAAGGAGTGCCCAGAGACCACCAAGCTTAGGTTACTGTGAGGGTTTATTCAGCCATGAATAACAGCACCCGGCTCTTGTGAAATGAATAGGTGAACTTCACAGAAAAAGGACATTGACTTTAGGGTTACAGACTAAGCCGGCCAGGAAACAATACTGAAGTCAGAGGTTTTTGCCAATTTCCATCAAGTTACTCCGTCAGCTTCACCAAGTGCAAGGTCTATTTAGTTAGAAAAGACTTTGAGCCATTTTCATACTTGGGTCAAACATACTTGTTTGCCAGCACAACCCTCCACTCTGGGGACGTTGAGCCTACAGATAATAATGAGCGATTAGACTGGATGATCATGTCGTTCATTCAATAAACAACACCCCCACAGCTGAGATCAATCCCTTCTCAGTTCATTTCAACAGTAAATCATGAATATGCACATCTTGATCACAGATGCGGCAGAGTTCGAACCGCAGTTGTCCGCTCACCAAATGACACCACTAGAAAGTGCACTCCTACAGGGAATGTATTCAAAGGTAGTGTGCTATGTTGGGAATAGAGCGACATGTGGGACACACCCAAAATAAAACCGTACCTAAAAATGCCTCTTGGAGAGGAGCTGACACGAGGAAACCGTCTGGCACAATTCAATCATGTCCAAAGCATCATCCTTCAGTGATCTCTGAAATTATTTGATTTCTTTCTTTGTATATGAAGCATTTAATTGGTTATCGTAGACTTTAAAGGGGCTAGACTCTGGTGTTTTTCATCCACTTCTTGACTAGCAACTGGACCAAAAGAACACAACACTTGCGAGACACTGAGCCGTTAAAAGAAAATAATTTCTACATCGATAAAAGAAAAACACTCAAGCTTTTTAACAGTCAGCCAAAGCTTTCCTTGGCTCTGTCCACAAGCGCCAAAATCTTTCGGCGGCTCAGCTTAGTTTCCAATCCAAGCTCCCTCTTTGCTTCAAAGAGACCTGTACTGGAGGGAGATTGAGGTCATGAGGTCTATGACGTAGTAATAAAGCTACACAGTCATGCGAATCAATATGGGGTGAAAGTGGAGTCTGGGTTGATGACAGCATCTTCACACAAATCACTCAACATTTCCACCTCGAATGGGATGTTCAATCGTTTCAACCCATGGTAAAACAATATAGAGCATTTATAAAAGTTTAAAAATTTAAATATTAGCAACTTTGAAAGTGTTTACCCATTTAGAAAAATATATCAAATGTTTTACTCTACTCTGAAACTAGACTGTTGACAAACAGTTAGCTCAGTGAGTCCATAAAACTTTTATTAATATATTATTAATGTAATGTTGAGAGAAGTTAAAAAGACAAAATTACATGGAATTTGGCATGTAAGCGCTTCCTACCCTGGCAAACTCCTCCTTAACACACATCCAAAAATAGTATTTTTTTGGAGGGAAACAACTCAGATCCAAGGACACAACTTCTTAAAAGCATGCATGGTTATTTAAAAAAGGCCTCTTCTAAGGAAGTACAGCATGTTGAAAACATTATGCTTAGACCAGGTTAAAGACAGCATTAGGCTGAAGCATCAACACCTTACAAAAAAGATAGACAAGATGTAGCTGAGAAGAGTCATACCCAGCTTACTATCAGCTCCTACTGATAGCTGAATGTAAACATACAGAGGCCATATCCATAGGGCAGTAAATCTATGAAATATCATTGCATGGGCCTACGTTAAAATGAACGTGTTTAAAGTCATGGGAACCCTGTCACACTGTTGTAAACATACTGTGTACTTGATAATACTGTGTACTGGAAAATCTCGGACATCAGTTACATTGAATTTACATTGAATCATTAACCTATTAAGAGATCCTGCTAGTTTAGATCTTTCAGAGAGTTGCATAAAGTTAACGGCCTGGGCAATGTCGACTGGGACAGAAGTTTGTGAACTCAGCAGGCGCCGCATCATAATCGCACAGCTCAGACAGCATATAATAAACGGATTAATGCTCCTGGTTTTAATATGCTCTATATAGAATAGCGTTGAATTAGATTGACCTACAGATTTAACCTACAAGAAGGGGAGGGGTCTGCAGTTGATCCTTTGTTTCGAAACTGAAGCCCCATCCCATTCTCAAATGCAATGAACATTGGGGCATGCATCGTTCCCGTTAGTGCGTAGCCTATTATAGCGGTATAAAGGCGACGATTACATAACTCACTCACAACACCAATAAGCAGCACAAATAATATCCAGTGTGTTTCCGACCACAGACTTTCCCCTCCAAACTCGAATCTTGCCATATCTCTGCGAAGTACTCACCAAGTGCTCCCTGGTCTGCAATTGATTTAGCAAGTCCGTCCCAAAGACTGCCGAGAAAAACAACAAGTAACGGACGAAATATGTGCGGCGGTGGCATTCTTACTGCGACATTACAAATTCCACTTAGGTGACCATTCATCCATGTTGCTTTTGAGGTTGGCATTGACTGCTCGCTCGTCGCGTTGCCTCGGATGCCCACTCCCTTGCTTGGCTCGCTCTCCGGAGTGGCTTCACAATTCCATTGTCCTACGGTGGGAGGGGACGCGCTTGCTCTGCTCTGTAGGTGGTCGCGAGCGCCCCTTGCTGGTACACACGTCGACTGTTTTTCATAAATGGGGTCCCCTCATGCATCTCAAGGGCAGTGCAATTACAATGTGATTACAGTGAAAGTCGTACATGCACATACACAACATATTGCATTTCTGCAATCTCACGAATACACAATTTCAAGGATTTGCTTATGCAAAATTATAACTGCCAAGCAAAGAATTGGTGAGAGGTAGCCAATGAGTGGTAATTAGTACATGGTCGCTGTACTCTGTGTGATGTCTCTGGGAAAGGCGTAATATCTGTCACCAAGTATAAAAACAAGATTGCTTTCGTCTGGGTTTTCTTGACATTGGGATCTCCTCTTTCTCTTTCACAAAGACAGGAAACTGGCTCTGCACTCCGTAGGTCATGCTGGTCTCTCCAACACAATGCCGCTTTAGTGAGCAAGGCGATGCCATCACACTAACAAGGATATCCTCTCCGTGAACATTTCCATGCCATCATGGCTTCAAAAGGACTTCGTTTTCCTCTATAACTTTAGTGAGGAAATGGGGCAGTAAATGTACCAAACCAGTGTCACAATGAAGACGTTTAGAAGATTACGAGTTTATTTTTAATTCAAAGTGTAACAGCTTAAGTTTACTAGTGATTTTTCAAAAACGTGCAGCTTTAGGAAATAAGCCTTTCCATGAAGTATTTTATTTATTTTTTCCTGATAGGTGATACAGTTTAACAAAAAAAGTGTAGAAATCATTGTTGAAGCAAAGAAATCTACATTTACAGGACTTACATAAACAATGGTTCAATTTTCTGTTTAAGGGCACCTTGATCAACTTGCCATCTCAAATATTCAAATCAGCCACCTTTCAGTCACTGGCCGGCCGCTCTAACGCCAGGGCTTTCTACACCTACACAATATAGGTCTCCCAGAGCGAAACCACAACGGTTTATGTTTTGTTGTTCTCCGTTTCAGTGGACATGTCTGCATCTTCCGACTGCCCAGTCCCGGCTAGCTGTCCTGCCTCATCGTCATCGTCATCGTCACACGGCGGACGGTTGCGCTTGAAGAAGCCCACCTGTAAAATAATCACACATTTACACAATTTGTTTACTTCCGGTTTGTGCCATTAAAGAAAATGTTTCCTTGAATTCCCACGAATTTCCATTGTTTCAGTTTAGAAAAACTAGGTTGGAAAGTTTGCTGATCAGTGAGGGATAGGTGGATGAGTCGATTTCAAACATTACATAGTTTTATGGCCTCAACCGTGGCGCAAAAATAGCCATCTTAAAAACAAAATGAAGGGGCTAGCGCCACCTGCTGTTGAGACTGTGTCAGTACAGTACCTTCCAGAAGATGAAGCTGAGCAGAGCGAGGAGGAAGAGGCCAGAGACCACGGACACGATGATCCACCACACTGGCACCTCCTTCTCCCCATCAGGAGCCCTCCATACCACACTCGTCTGGGTCTACACACACACACACAAACACACACACACACAATTAATGTTGTCTCCGATACCCATCCAATGTACACCAACGTTACACTTCTGCAAGACAGTGTACCTCTGCCCATCCACTTGGCAGCTCTTCAGGCTGGATCTTTGAGGGCATGTCAGTGACCTGGTAACGGGCGGTGGACTGGAGCACGTAGTTTTCGTAGGGCCTCTGAGGAGGACACGTACGTAGGGTCACAATCGTATAGAATAATGTCAAAGGGTGACTGGCAAACACGGTGGCCTCTCAGGTTAATGCAGCCCGGTCTTGTGTCGCCTCTCTTTTTAACCTACACACCAGGCATCGGGTAGAAGGGATGTTGAAGAGGTGGTGTCTTTGCTCGACTACACACACAACCCTCAACAGACAAATCTATAACCCTCTCCCAACATAAACACACAACCCTCTACAAGACAAATCTATTACCTCTCCCATATACACACAAAACCCTCTACGAGACAAATCTATTACCCCACCCACATAAACACACAACCCTCTACGAGACAAATCTATGACCCCACCCACATAAACACACAACCCTCTACGAGACAAATCTATGACCCCTCCCACATACACACACAACCCTCTACGAGACAAATCTATTACCTCTCCCATATACACACAAAACCCTCTACGAGACAAATCTATTACCCCACCCACATAAACACACAACCCTCTACGAGACAAATCTATTACCCCACCCAACATACACACACAACCCTGAACTGGACAAAATCTTGCACCTTACATACTCTTTAGTTATTTTATTTGTATAAATTGTTGCACCAATGGCCAGAACAAATTTCTTTTTTGAAACTTTCTTGGCAATAAATCTTGATTGATTCTGACTACATTTCTCCAGCTTTCTCTATCACTCTCTCTACCCCTCCCCACTATTACCTATCTCCCATCTGTCATTTACCTCCAGGAAGGTCTGCACCCACAGTCGGGACATCACCTTGACAACAGCGCTCCAGCCCCTCTCCAGTCCTGTTGCCTCACACACAAACCTCACACAGACGTCTCCACTGGTGCAGTTCTGTGGAGAAGGTAGCAGATGGAGCAGATAGTCAACAATGTCCCATTTGCGGAACATCTCAACCTCCTTTTGAGGGACGCAACAAAGCACATAGACATTTCACAACATATTGTTGTACAGCCCCCCTCTTCTGGCACATATAAATCACATTCCCCTCGCGTCTCTGAAACAGCGGCGACGAACATGATGGCATTGCATCCCAGTTTACCACGTGGATGGTCTGCTTGCGCTGAGGTTCCGGACGAGCCGTCTCGTTCCACTTGACTTTGTAGAGCGTAGCATCCGTAATATTCCTAGACAGCTGCCAAAAGGTAAAAGTAGCATGTTTTTCTATGCCTACAATGACACCATAATGAAGTACAGGCTAGGGTAACACTTAGTTTAACTTTAAAGCAGAACTGACAGATCACGTCTTACATTAGCTCTCCAATTTAAATAATTCAAATAGACTCAAAGTGACTTCAGGATCCTATGACAACAGGATATTTTTCTTGTAGAACCGCAAGATGGCTGCCGCTTTCACCTGGTACGGATCAATGTCTGGGGAGTCGGTGTAACAGGTGAGGAAGTCCTCAGAGGCATTGGCAAACACGTAGAGCATGAAGTCTCCGTGACTACGCGTGGGGAACTCCACCTCCACTCTGGCGTTGACTGGGCTTGGACCCAAGTTCCTCAGCTTGTTGGGTCACACGCAAAACACGAAACACACATTTGTAAAACACCTGACTTCAATCATGTGCATTAGAGATTGATTGGATTCCCTGGTGGACCAAGATACATTTTATATCTTTCTTAGAAGTTCCCGTCATATGAAACAGCAATCAAATAACCTTGTCGGCTGGTGGGCTTTTAAAAAAAATATGTTACATATTTCCTTATTATACTGAACAGAACACACAAAACAGAACACATTCTGTCCCATAATGCTTTGAGTTTCAAATTTAACCAAAAGGTCACCTCATAAACATGTTCCACCAGTGGTCCGACTTCCTCCAGATCAGCAGGCTGCTCCTTCTGCTCCCATTTGGCAATGGGCAAGACACACTCTGGTGGAGAGGAGCCCCTGTCCAAAAAACCACAGGCTATGAGGATGGACCAAATCCTTAGGACAGTTCTACCGACACTAGCCTGGTTGCCAATCTGTTGGTGCATTTTTGCCAAGACCTGGGGTTGTTTCATGCATGACAGCAGATCTAGGAGATAACCGATTGACTTGTATTTTTAATGGACTCTTTCAGTATTGCTACAGGCAACGTCCAGAGACTTCATTTACACCTTGTGTTCGTCTGCGTAAATATGCCTGGTGATACCTGTTAACTACACCACAGTGTGCAGGGAAAGCCAACAACTTGAGCCAATTACTTCAGTGACTGTTCTGTGGATGAAGTCTGAACAAGCCTGGTGTTTTGTTTTCATGCTTTAGAATAATATTCATTTATTTTAATGATTTACCTGTCAAGGTGTGTCTGAACTAGACTCAGTAGCTTGGTTTCAGAACATCTTTCTTATCAACATTTCTCACCCCTTTGGTGGATCTTTTTTGTTTTTACTCAATTCAATCATTTTCCCTAATTTAGTTATTTTTTTACTGATTTTAAAAGAAGCATTATTTTCTGGACTTTGACGCATTTTAATGAGTTCGACAACTGCCCAAAATCACCATTCTCTATTGGATATTTCCAATTCCGTCGGCTACTACAGCCAAGCAAGGCAGCACTGAATTGCTGCACAGACTCTGCAGTAGGGATGCTCATTTCCGTAGCAGGCCTCAACAGGACAGTTCACATCTCCGAGAACAGCTGGATGAAAATGAAAGAGAAAAACACCCACCCGCGCATCTCCAGGGCTGCTGCTGCGCTGACTTTAAACCTCAGGTGGACGGCGTTGCTGTCAGGGTTCTGGCTGTTCTTGCTGAATACAATAAAAGGAGGGAAGTGATTGAACAGCCTCATTAGAACGAATGTAACCGTCGGCGGACATCTTGTCTGAAATTCAGACCACTGAATTAATGAGCATTTAAACAATTTAGTACAGAGAATGAGGGTAATGTTACACTGTTTGTTAACCTCTTACAGTGTTCTTACTGCTGCTTTCCACTTATTTTGCCTTGCTCCCTTCAGCCCTCTTTTTAAAGTTAGGTTTAGGTTTAACCCCGACGCTTGTTTAGATGGTAATATGTGTTTTCTACGTTAACAGACTGCACTGACTGTATGGTGTAAAGGTAAAAATGAATGTTTGCAATGCACTTTGTGTTATATCATTCAAATGAGCCCCACCCCCTAAAGATGTCACATTTCTAAGAGGAAAATATTTTAAAAAATACAACATAAAGCCCCTTAAATTATCTTGTTGCAAAATAGACAGTGAAATAAAACATTCAAAAGTAGTAAAACACAATTCAAATACATGTAACAGAAATACTGCCCATGTCTGCATGGGGGCATGGAGTCCATTAAAATCACAAAGAGGGACGGTGTGCAATTCTCGCCTTTTGATCTGCAACGTGAAGGACACATGGCTTTCCACCTCTTCCAGATTGCCCACACTGAAGAACAGACCAGCCTGAAGCTATGACAGAGGGAGAACACAACGCTTTACCGTATCATTCACACTGAAGAACAGACCAGCCTGAAGCTATGACAGAGGGAGAACACAACGCTTTACCGTATCATTCACACTGAAGAACAGACCAGCCTGAAGCTATGACAGAGGGAGAACACAACGCTTTACTGTATCATTCACACTGAAGAACAGACCAGCCTGAAGCTATGACAGAGGGAGAACACAACGCTTTACCGTATCATTCACACTGCCGGGACAACGGTGCCATTGGCGACACACGCTCACATTGTTTGTGTCAAATTATTCTAACTGTTCGAGGAAAAGACAGACCGGGTGCTGTCCCGACACGTTCACAGGAACACCAAGCACACTGTGCCATGTATTGATAAATTACACACCACTCCCCTCACACTTTACATGATTAGCAGTTACCACACAAGGCCTAATATTACCGCTTATTCTGGTTACCTTCTGGCCTTGTTTCATGGGGTTCCCCAGCTCACAAACCACCACCATCGTCTGGTTGTCCTTCTTCTGTGCACAGATCAGCCGGCTGAAGCCCTGGCAGAGAAGTCAGACAACGAATAAGTTAATTTTTGACCCAGGGTGTATTCGTTCCTTGACAGCGGAAGTGTTTTAAATTGCAAAGTGTTTTGTCAGATTATCTGAAGGAAACATTCGGGGGGTCCTTGTAGGAACAAAATAAAGGAGTATCAAAAGTTGGCGCGGCAGTCACCTCTTTGTCCACCACCATACTTTGATAGTGTGTTTTGGCTGGCAGGCGTATCTCCAGCTCGGCCTCGTAGGCGCCCTCTCCACGGTTCTCCGCGACGACGACCAGCAGGGCAGGATGGTCATCCCCTATCAGCAGGCGTTCCGTACCCCTGGAGGTCAAAGGGGAAGGTCAGGCGATTGTTTTTTACAAGAGGGTCATTCACAGCTTTGAAATTGTTCTTTGTTTTTAGTGCTCGTTAGTTGTCTGTTTTTCGTGTCCTAATGCACAGGCGCCAGTCCTGTATGGAATATAACACGACTTTCCCACTCGCTCGTCCCGCGAGATCACACTCTGTCAAAGTCTTGAAAAACCTTAGTGGCGCTGGTGTGAGTGCTGAGTGGCACTTTTGATTGAGTGACATGTGAGGAGGCAACGGACCTCGGGGGAGTTGGACACTCACGCTTCAGCAGTCAATCTCAGGTCAGGGACACAGATGTTGTCATCTCCGCAGTCCAGAATGATCCTGGTCTTCAAAACACATAAATATGCAACTTACACACAAAGAAACAAAAGGTGTACAGACATTTACAGGGACATAAGTAAGTACCAATTTACCTATCCAAATTAATTTACAAGGATATTACTGAGTAGTAAACACATTCCCAAATACATGGTAATTTCTGTACAATAAAACAATGCAATTGACACATTTGAATGCAATTTGTGATTTATAAGGTTACCTGTACAACCGTGGCTCTCTGGCCATGTAGCACTGCCTCCTGGGAATCGGAATTGGACAGGCTGTAGTTCAAGGAGATGAACATGGGGCTCAGCTTGTCCTTGAACTCTGCTTCATGCTGCCACCAAGAGAGGAGGCATTGTCAATAATGACCTTCAATTCAATTTCAACATATTTAAAGCTCTACGACAGTTTAGTGGAAAATGTTAAGACAGTATCAATTAACTCCCATTTTAGCGTTGTCAGTTGCTGTCTACAATGACAGCTTTGACGACATTTCTGTCAGGCTAATACTGTACACTGAAAAACATTTAAACACAACATTAAACTATTTAAAATATTTTACTGAGCTCCAGTTAGTATGAGGCCCTAATCCATCGTTTTCACATGAAAGAAATAAGCTTTTTGTGCAAAAAGACAATTTCAGCACATGAAGGAAAGTATAATTACTGTGATTGTAACCAGTTGCAGTGAAATATCAATGAATGGCCACTAGGGGGAAGCAGCCAATAAGAACACTGCTGATATGCTGCTTTTAGTCCAAACTTAGAACACTGACCATATTAATGCTTCATACACCATGCACAGGCCAATGGGATAAAACGGAACACAAGTAACTCACCAGCAGGTAAGCAGTTTGGTTTGAGCAAACCACTCCCTCTTCTCTCTGAATGGTCAGCTGGAAACGCTCTTGTGGCTGATTGGTCTGCAGCAACAGGGCTCTTCTGGCCATTGGCTGTTTCATCTTGTCCAGCTGAAGCTCTGCATCCAGAACTACAGAGGGGATGTTTAACACACTCCATTACATTTTCAAGTCCAGTCATGACCTAATTTAATGGGATAGGGGACAGTTCAGATTTCAATAAGTGTACAATACCAATCTCCTTGGGAATACGGTGGCCAGACACACTAATGCACATCATGACTGTAAAACTGCAATAACAAAGAGAGAGAGGGAGTGACATAGAGAGAGTTACAGACAAACAGAGAAACACCAAATCAGCCAGAATGCTAATGTGAATTAACAGATGTTTTTTTTTTTATTTAACCTGTATTTAATGCAAGTTATTAAAAACAAGGTTGTTTTTTATTTTTTTACAATACTATGTTAAAATTATGTCCTGTACATGAAACACATAATAAAAAATGCATTAATGTAATAAAAGTTCTGAATTAATCCCAACACAGACACATTTTCTTGTACTCAAATGGCGATGCTCTAAATGCGTCAAGGACATTCCTGTAAAAACTGCTTTCGGAGGTTATTCCACTACAAAGTGTTGCGATAAGTAGAGGCAATTTCACCAAGTTTAGGGGCTACCCTTGGTAAATCCAGTAAAAACAGTTTTCTGTTTCTGTTTTTGTGTAAAAATGTATTGTTTGAATTTCAATGAGTGATGTAAGATATGCTGGATGTTTCTGAAGAAGCGGCTGATAGAGAAACCCAAGAGAATGCTTTTCTCGTCTTATATAGTGTGGCCCATCACATATTTTAATAAAATACCTTTAGGTCCGGAAGTAATTGGATACTGACACAAGTTTTGTTATTTTGGCTGTTAACCAAGATATATTCAAGTTACAGTTAAATTATGAATATGGGCTTAAAGTGCAGTCTCTCAGCTTTAATTTGAGGGTATTCACATCCAAATTGGAGGATGGGTTTAGGAAAAACAGATTTTTAAAATGTAGCCCCCTCTTTTTCAAGGGACCAAAAGTTATTGGACAATTGACTCAAAAGCTGTTTCATGGACAGGTGTGGACTATTCCTTTGTTATTTCTTCATCAATTAAGCAGGTGAATGGTCTGGAGTTGATTCATCAGAGAGACAGCAGGAACATTAGGAGTGGCCAGTTCAACAGTTTGATACATTCTAAGAAAAAAAGAACACACTGGTGAGCTCTGCAACACAAAGCCCTGGACGTCCCACTGAAGGGGCGGATGATTGTAGGATCCTTTCCATGGGAAAGAAAAACCACTTCACAACATCCAGCCAAGTGAAGAACACTCTCCAGGAGGTAGGCATATCATTATCCAGGTCTACCATAAAGAGAAGATTTTACAAGAGCAAATACAGAGGGTTCACCACAAGATGCAAACCATTCATAAGCCTCAAGAATATAAAGGCCAGGTCAGGCTTTACCAAAAAACATCTAAAAAAGCCAGCCCGGTTCTGGAACAGCATTCTTTGGACAGATGAAACTAAGATCAACCTGTACCAGAATGGTGGGAAGAAAAAAGTATGGAGAAGGCTTAGAACGGTTCATGATCCGAAGCATACCACATCATCTGTAAAACACGGTGGAGGCAGTGTGATGGCATGGCCATGCATGGCTTCCAATGGCACTGGGTCACTAGTGTTTATTGATGATGTGACAGAAGACAGAAGCAGCTGGATGAATTCTGAAGTGTATAGGGATATATTGTCAGCTCAGATTCAGCCAAATTCAGCGAAGTTGACTGGATGGCGCTTCACTTAACTGATTGACAATGACCCAAAATATACTGCGAAAGCAACCCAGGAGTTTTAGGCAAAGAAAGGGAATATTCTGCAATGGCCAAGTCAATCACCTGATCTCAACCCGACTGAGCATGCATTTCACTTGCTGAAAACAAAACTTAAGGCAGAAAGACCCACGAACAAACAACAACTGAAGACAGCTGCAGTAAATGCCTGGAAAAGCATCACAAAGGAGGAAACCCAGGGTTTTGTGATGTCCATGCGTTCCAGACATCAAGCCGTCATTGCCTGCAAAGGATTCTCAACAAAGTATTAACAATGAACATTTTATTTATGATTGTGTTAATTTTTCCAATTACATTTGAGCCCCTGAAATAAGGGGACTGTGTATGACAATGATTGCAATTCCTAAACGTTTCATACGATATTTTTGTTCAACCCATTGAATTAAAGCTGCACTTCAATTGCATCTCGGTTGTTTCATTTCAAATCCATTGTACAAAGACAAAATCAGTGTCCAAATATTTTCAGACCTAACTGTATATACAATGAGGAGTTATAAAGTGATCCCCAGATAAAACTCAAAGGTAGACAGTATCTAATATATTTAGTGTAGTATTGTGGCTTGCGTATATACTGCATCAAAAGATATACATTCTCTATTTCTATAAAGGATTCCAAGCTTGATTTTTTCACATTTTCCTTACTAAATCAGTAATGTGCATTTTAAATTTATAAGAGAGACCTGGGTGAGTGTGGTTTATCCTGGATGGTAATTTGAGAATTAGTCATATAAAAGTTGCACAACCTACAGAATATCATGTAATTGGTAAAATTTGTATGCACTACCAATTTAAGACTTAAGAGGAGGTCTTGTAGTGCTTATCAGTCAGACTGATGGTCCAGTGAAATACAGTACTGTATCATCAGCATACAACTGATCCCAGTCTCATGTTATTTATATACAGTGTGAAACAACAGAGGACCTAAAACAAAGCCACGGGGTACACCTTTACGTTCTTTAGCAAACATAGATTGGTCCCCGTAACCCCCAAAAGACCAGCCCAACAGAAGCTGAAAGCTATTCAAGCATTTCAAACATTCATTTAACACGTGTGGCGCTTAGGACACAACAGCAAGGCATCTAGACTGCGTCAATAAAGGTCCACGCTTGGCATCCCTACCAAAATGACCAACATTGACCCGTCAGAAGAGAAGCGCTCTTCCCGAAACAAACACTTACATTCTTGCAGCAGAGGTCAGCTGTGAATCCACACTAATAGTAAGCTAGTCTGGTGGTTCACAACCCTCACATGGGGACCCCCAGCCGTTCCATGTGTAAGATGTTATCTATTATCAAACCCTCGACTGCTTGATTCAGGTGAGCTAGTTCAAGGCTACAACAACATTGTGAGACAGGTGGGGGTCACCAGCAGAGGTATGAGAACCCCTGTGAACCCCTGTGGTTTGAGAGGAATCCTCTGGCCCTGTTACATTCATATAGAATCCTTACCAAGCCACGGGCTTGCTGGTGGATGGGAGTTCACACTCTTTGACATCTGGGTTTAGGAAGTCAGGGTCAAGGGAGAGTTGTGTCTTGGCCACTATCACAGCTTGTGCCCTGATTCAATCCCATACAGAGAAATGTTTTTACTATTTCAACAATTTTACGTCAAATTGTAATATATGTCAAATTGTAATATATGTTATTTTCACAGAATATACATGGTGGAGACATTTCAACAACAAATATTATAAACAATTTTCCAATGCAACTACAGGTAAAAAAACTGTACCTGTATACAGCAATCTTATTGACTCCCCATGCACCAACAATTAGATCTGTGAGGAAACAAGATGTTTAAACTGCTTAAAAACCACATAATCTACAGCACTTTTGCCTACGTCACAAAAATAATCCCTTGTATTGATTGCCATTTGCTATCAACTACCTTAGACCCTTTGCTTTCATATCACGGCAACTTCAATCAAATTCAGCAGAGGACTATTTTCAGAGAAAGAGGTCAATTGAAGGAAAAAAGCGACCGCTTTGTCTCAAAAGAATTGAATTGTACCCGCCTGAGCATCACTGGATAGACAAGAGACATAGTGCATTATGAGTGTTTTTAAAAGCATTGCTGTGTTGAGAATGGTACATTAGTCTCCGCGAGAGCCCCAGGGCCACGAAATGAATCTCCACTTAGTCGCCTCCCCTGTGGCTGAGGCTACAACACATTTTGGCCTCTCCACAGGATGTGACCTTTCTGTTTCACTTTTGTGTCTCAGAGAAACTTTGCTTTTGCCTCTAGAGGAACAGTAGACAAACACAACATGTAATTTGAGTTTTGACTGGGATTTAAACTAACATGGACTTTGTTTTGTAGTGGCTTTACCGTATGTCCATGGGTAGTCAGCTGTTGTTAAAGTGTGAGGGAGGCTGTTAGCGGAGTGCTAAGAGAAGTGGAATGACCTCTTTTCTGACATCTTCAAGTGGTCTTTGGAGAATTTAAGGTTGATTTATTGTGGCGTGACAAGAGATGTGGGGACTTTGTTGGGAAAAGTGGTAGTGATTGTTGCAGCTGTAAGGTTTCCTGGGCCAGAACGTCTCATATCGTGAAGAGATGTATTATTTAACGTTTTTGGGCATGAATCAATAACTTAAAATCCTTGGGTCATGGCACACGATTAGCACAAATGTAGTCCAATCCAGGTGTAAATCCAACTGACTCAATAGAACATTAATCGTGATAGACACTGAATTGTTAGACTAACCTGGGTAGCCGTTTTCATCAATGTCAGTGGATCCTCTCAGGGTGAAGCCAAACTGTGCTGGCGAGGCTTTGGACCGGAAAGGACTCTCAATGACCTGGCTATAGTGGGGAGACAGTCCATCGACAGTTCCCATGTAGATAAACACCCTTCCATCAACACCTGAGGATGGGGCTCCCACAGCAATGTCTGGGACAGAAGGAGACACAAACAGAGAAACAGAGAGTGAGAGGGTAAGACAGAGAGATACAGAGGGAGACAGTGAGAGAGATGGGGAGACAGAGGGAGACAGGTTAGAGAGGGGGGAGGGATCGAAAACGAAAAACAGAGAGAAGAAGAGGGACAGATAGCAATGCTTTATGCAAAAAGAGGGAATCTAGTGGTTTACAGCGCTGTGAAAAAGTACAGTAAAATAATACAGTAAATTAGTACAGTAAAATACTGTTGGGCAGCAGATGCCTGTTTACCAGAGCCTCACCATTAAAGCCATCCTTGTCCAGGTCGCCGAGGGCGGCCACAGTGCTACCGAAGCGTCCATACATCTGTGAGCCGGTCAGCTTCTGGTCCGGTCTGGGGTGGAAGGCAGAGCGCTCCCTCTGAAGGAACACACTCACCTGGAAAAGGAGCAGCAGGTACAGGGCGTGACCAGTCACAGTAGCAAGTGAAGGGAAACACGACATCTTCGATATGCGGTTGTGTTGCAGCTGTCACTGCCCACAGTCCACCCAGCCCTCACTGTTCTGGTCCGCCGGGTTGTGCAACTGACCTGAACACAGCCCACCTGCAGTAACTGACACACTGGGCATCTAAACATTACCTTTATGTGGCCCAAAAAATGTCATAAACTCTTATAATCTCCAACTGACGCAGGCAGAGGAGGACTGGCCTGACATTGGAGTTTGTCTCCTCTCTAGGTTTCTTCCTAGGTTTAGATCCTATGAGGGAGCTTTTCCTTGCCACTATGTATCAATTTTTTGTTCTTGCTCGCTCTGTGGGGTTTCTAGGCTGGACATCTGTGAAATCCCATTTTTACAGCTGCTGATGTAAACAGGGCTTTAGAAAAATCAATTTGATTGAATAGCTGAGCCTTCAACACTTACCTGGCCAACCTCCTGCCACTGCTGGCCTGAAACCCGCTCCATGTGAAGGGGTGCCCCGATTAAGATGTCGTCATGTCTGGAGTGGACAGAGGGGAGTAAGAATGGTTGAAAGTAATACTCTTTTTAGGTGCCTTATAGTGTTCAGTGGACTGACTTGTCTGATATAACGGGTGGGCAATCCGGATTGTGGAGTACAGCCCAGAGGCATTTTGTGTTTTGATTTATCATGGAAGACCAGGTGGGTTGAATCTAGTCAGTCACCGATCAGTTAGTTCAGTTGGTCTGGTTTGGTGTCTAGTTTGAACTACGTCCTGCGATACCCGAGACACTCCACGGACAGGGTGCTTTGGAAAAATTTAGATTTTGCTGGTGTCAGAAATTGTAGAATTTCAGGAAGGGAAGGTGATACTTGGCTAATACACTTGCTGGTACTTTTCAAATAGATAGGGTGAAGCTCTTGATACCAGATCTAACCTCTTCTCTTCATACAGTACATATTTTTGTATGTATACAGTACTGTATACCACTTTTTGGTTCAGGTTAATTGAGTTCAGGGCACTTAAGACGATCAGTGGTTTCGCTTTCATCAGGTAGTCCCACCCCTGTCTCAGCCCCAAGGTTTTACACTGCTATATTATTGTTCTGAGAGAGTCGGGTCTGTTCTTCTCCATTGTCAATCCTTGTAAATCAAAGGCATGCTCTCTCTAAATTTTTCTTGTCTCTTGCTCCGTTTAAACTTAGGAGGACATGGGGTTTTGGACCCTGTCCAAAGTCCTTCTGGTAGTGTTGCAGATCAAGACGAAACCTGACAATTCCAGCTGCCACTCTGCTGACCCCCCCCCCCCCCCCCCCCC